>JABAKA010016211.1:0-15696 GCA_018857285.1 Termitomyces sp. Mi166#008 | reverse complement strand
GATATTAATATCAGTCACTTATACGAGACTGAGGATTATTGTGCTTACAACTATTGTATAGGTCATTAGTTCTAACATAAAGTCGACGAAGAGCTTACGCGTACTTGAGCCAAAGAAGGACAAAGAAGGAAGATCTCCCTGAAAGCCCGTCTGGCCTCTGGCATGAATCACATTCCCAGAATGTTCGTCTCTCGATTCGAAGTCACACGTTACCCTTAGTTGACACCGTGGAGAGTCCCAGAAGCTGATTTTCTCTTGCCCATATGAGCTCCCTTGCGGTTTGAAGATCAGGGAAGTCGTAAGTACTCTCATGCTGAGAGAAGTAAATTTGGTGCGATGCTATGGTAAACCTGGAGCAGCCTGACGTAAACACACGGACGTATATGACGACGCAGAAATGATTCGATGTAAAAGATTGAGTACGTTGTGAATGCTATCTCTCATTCATGGATCAATAACGAAAGGCAAAAGGAAAACTCGTAGACCTAGAACGATCTGCGGACAGAGACAACCTACGCACCAGTGAATTCGAACTTGATGCAGTTATGCGACAAGGATGGCGGAAGCACTGACACCATCTTGGTTTCTCCCGTAGTCTTGACTTGTTGCACACCCAAGAAGAGTATCCCAAGATACGATTTCGTAGCCGAGGAACGTAAACCAAGCAAGATACGTCGATAAAGCGGCTGTTTTCGGCAAAGAATCAAACGTTAACGGTACAAGAAGGTCCTCGTGATGCTTCAGTGAGAGGAAGAATCCTAGAACGGTGTTATTCTCAGGATTTAAGCCCTTCTCCGTTCGATGCGATTCGGTAATAGAGTGGTTCCCGGGCAACCGTCTTCCCGGCCCGACTTCGGATCTCGGACATCAAGTTGACCCGGCGTTGTTATTGCGACGTTCTAACCTTAGTTCTTGCATTCTCCCTATCTTTGCAGGTCGGTCGTTGCCTCCTGCGCCTTGGTTCACTCTCTATATTAGCGTGTGGCTCGAATGAACAAGAACGGTACAGGCCCGCAGACTCAAACCCCAAAGCACGCTCCACTTCTCTGATTCCCATTTGGAATAGCTGACCTTTTGTTCCATTACAGATACTTGAATGACTTCAGCAAAGCGCTGGCAAACGAGGTTCGGATCCTTCTCGAGGAGGTCGGCAAACTGAGAGACGAGCGTAGAGCATTACAGTAGTACGCTTCTTTCATCAGCCTGATGCGGTTCCTCTCTCATGATAGTCAACCACACTAGTGAGATTGCTGAGTTGATGCAGATGAAGTCGAAGCACGGTGCCGGTGGAGAGTTTTCACCTAATTGGAAACCCACAGTACGTTAATGTACCCTCTATTACACTTTTCGTTGCTCAAACGACCACTCGTCTACGTATAGCCACCCCTACTAGAAGCCGGAGAACAGCCGCCTGCGCTCCCAGATCCACCTGCTCTCGTCCAAGCTCGCCCAGGTTGGCGTACCGTACATCCGGCCCCGGAACGGAGACAACGATCTGCACGTACTGTCCCCAAATCCATCACTCAGGCCCCTGCGGCTCCGACGGCTTTTCCTGTTCCATCACCCGCTCCTGAACCTCAAATACCAGCTTGGGCTCATTGGAGACGTATGTTCATCAATTCTTTGATCGACTGCTTTGAACTTCATAGTCTATCCTGCTAGCGAATCCACTAATTGCTCCGACACCGGTCGTAGGATCCCCAATGTCTCCGCATGCCCCGCCACCAGTTCCTGGCCTGTTTGGTGCGGCTTTCTGAACCATCTAGCAATGACATGAACGTCTCAATAATTTTTCAGGTCCTCCTACTCCCCCTCCATCGTAAGCCGTTCGAGAGGACCGCTATCCTGACTTGAAGAAGGTGAAGATGGTGTTCTCATCCTGCACACTCATTCCTCATGTTATGTGTCCTGCAGAATCTAATGCTCGATCTCCCCACAATTTCCTGGAATTGGACGACTATGTCGACTTGTCTCCTATGAACCATTGATCTCTTTAACAACCATCTCTTGTTGTGCATGAAATCCTCTCATTCTGTCTATTCCTCAATTTATTCTGCTGCGTGCGTCTCAACCATTGTATTTCTGCTTGTATATCTTATTGTAACATATCGGAATCCGGCAAGTTATATTGACATCATACAATTACCCTTACCTTCGTGATATCTTGCTTGAGACTGAGCATCCCTTTATGCGTCTCATTCACTAGATCGGATTCTAAAATTATTCCAGCCGAGCTCAAGGGTGAATGGAAATTATCACGTCTGATGCTCCAGTGATCTTCGACTCAGGCTGCATGTCTGGCGTCTCCTTGTTGCCTGATATTATTCAATTCTAGTTTCAAGACCCAGGGCATAGATTTCAAATCTAAAAATTATCACTACATAGAAGCACCATATTTGGAACTCGTTTGATGTTCGTGAGATATGAAGACCGGAACTGGTAGTCGCCTAACCGGAACCGTTCTTATCATAGCTGGTTGTACACTACGCTCTCGATATTCTCATGTGACCAGTGACTCGTACTTTGCACGGTATATCATTGGATCAATCAATCCTTGGTGAAGGCTGAAGCTTTTCCCATTCAAGGTAAATATGATATGCATAAGTAACAGAAAGTCAATCTTCTCTTGCATCCCTTCTGTTAGCGAGAATGGATATTGATATGGGCCTCCTGATCTCGCTCAACCCTGGTTGACATTCCATTCAAGATGTCATCTGGTTTCCTTTCTATGGTGGTACAACCCGCTCGCTGTACTACATGATTCCAAACGAAGGTATTGCAATACGCAATCATTTGGGATATCCCGAGTCAGAAACCACTTACATTCATATATAATCTAAATATAACCGCGACCTTCCGCAGCTCCTACAAAGCCCTCAAGTTGTTCTTATGACGATGATCTCAGCGGGAATTTTTATCGCACAACAGAATAACGTTGATGGAATGAGAGCTTGATGCCGAGAGTTGTCCACCTAGTCTTTGAAAACCAACTGAGTGAATTAATCTATACTATTTGTCTACCGAGGCTTGGTAAGCGCCCCAGCCCAAGCTCGTGATCAGGAAACGTCCATCATCCATCAAAAACATGCACTCTGCTCGTTGCCATCCACTCCGGGCTGCCTCAAAGGATTCGTTCCAATTCAGGTATCGCTCCAAGTGCCCGATAGGACGACAATTTCATTTTTTTCAAGTTCTCGATATTCGCTTGCAATCGCCAATCCGAACCAAACAACCTTTCTTTCATTTATCCTGTCGGTTTCAACACTATTGACCAGTCTGCCACGCAAGCACCTATCATATCATCCAAACAAGGAGTTGAGGTATTTGGAACAGACCTTAATTCTAGATCCTCTTTTGATCTCGGATTCACATGTGGCGGACGATCCTGGCATTCTTCTTCTTTTATCTAGCTTTGCTTCGATCATTGATCTTTTACCAGTCTCTACGCCTAATCTTCTGTTGAACTTCATACTTTTGAGCGAGGAAGTGGAACGTAGTTTTCAACCATCAATCGCGTTCCCGTTCTTTGAATTTCTGGCTTGGTCTTCCTCCTCACATTCCTACGAGTACAGTCTACATGGAAACCATGGGTACATCTCAGCATTCACACCTCAGTTGACGTCTGATCCTATTTCAATTGTTCCTTTTCTGGATGCTCGATCATGATCGTTTCAAGCCATTCCTTTCTATACATAAGAGTTCGCCATCAAGAAAGGCTCTTCCTTTCGTTTCCAGTCTCAAACCTTGATTTTGTCTGATCACATTCATCAGTACTTCCTAAACGGCTGTCGTTCTTCTCCGTCTACGAAACGTCAACTATTGTCCTTTCATCTGAATTTCATCGGCCAAGGTTTGTACTTTGCCTTTCTGCCTTGCAAGATGACGGGTCAGGTAAGGGTTCACTTCTGTTATTGAAACGTTGCACTCATATAGCTTGGCTTAGCTGAAACAAGTGATAATCAGGACGCCATATAAGTACCCACTTTAAGCTTTATAGGAGCAGACGTTTATATAACAACATGATCCCCCCTTCCTTTGCAAACAAACATCCTCTACGATGACACCTGAGGAACGACGAACCATCCAAAAGCTGGGCATGTATATGTCACAAGTAATGATACCGGACATTACAACTGGCTTGCTGTTGACGGGTGCGTACATTGAGCACATGTTCACTTTCCCGGCTCGGTATTTCCCATCTTCTACGCAACACAGAAATAGGGATGTATCTCATCCGTCTATCTCGCTGCACAGGAATCTTCGTGCCAATCTTTATCACTATCTTGAACTCTTACATCAGGTAACTATCTAGTAGCCAGTCGTTTGCATGCCACCACCCGCTCAGGCATTCGTTCAGGCTTCGAGGACCGTCCTTCATCTCACGAACAGTAGTCTTTGTGGCTTTTGTCGGGCTAGTTGCAGTGACTGCATCAGCAACAATACAGGTCATAGCTGTATCACTGGCTTTCAAATTCTTTCATACCAGCAGGACACGTCTCCAAGATCGGCTTGATCTCCTTGCCACTGCTATTTGGCCATTCTTCGTCACGTTGATGTGGCTAGTGAGAATTCCAGTGAGTTGACGAATCTATACAACTTTTACTTACTATCGCTGCTTACAACAAGTACGCAGCCATTGATCAATGATTCGTTCACGATCTGGAGAGCATGGGCTATGTTTGACAGAGAAACGTGGGCGGCGTATCTTTCAATTATGTGTGTGTGCTCCTTCGGTAAGACGTCATTACAGGCCCCATCTTCCTTTGAAACACTTAACGACTGGTCTATCAGGAATCACATTGACCTACCTGATTCTCATCTCCGTCCATCCCATCTCCTCACACTCTCTTGAAACGGTGTTGACGAGAGAGCATACGGGTTTGAAATTCGCCATTGTTTTAATGTCGTTTGCTATAAACGCTCTTGCGACGGCAATGATAGCGTGGGCAATGTGGTATGGTCCCCTTTTTTGCAACTTGGAGATGTCGATCTTTCAGCCCTCAGGTCTCCATGAACAGGAAAAGATTTCGGTTTTTGCGGGAAAAGTTTTCGGCTGGATATCGGCAGCTCTGTGTCTCGTGGCGTATCTTGATCATCCTTCTAAGCTGTGGAGTCATGTATAATGTTCTTCAGGTAGGTTCCACAGATTTTCTACGAAGCAGACGTTGAATTCACAATCGTAGGTCTTGGTACTGGTGTTTCAATTCCCTCTTGCTTCCAACGTTTCGACGGATATCATTTCAAGAGTTTTTCCAGACATCTACTATGCTGTCTCCGTGCGTTATAACTGGCTTTAACAAGTAAAGTTTCTACTAAATCCCAAACTCTAGCTCGTGTATCCGACGCTGACAATATTTCTTATGAACGCTCCGTTCTTATCCATACACACATCACAAGGGTCTCTTGTATAATGACAAACTATAGATGGCCTCGTAACTCGTCCAGGGTTGTTGACAATTGTCGTTTATCAAGGTTTTATACAAAAAGATTTTTTTAGGGCCGCAGCTGTTATAAAGTATAATGGAGATGAGACCTATTGTGTTTCTGCTGGATCATCGTCAATTGATCCTCCCAACCTGTAACGCTTCATTCGTTGAGGCATTGACACATTTGTTCAAACAGATAGGCAATTGTGGCCAAAGCAGGACCTCGATTGTTTTAGAATATGGACAAAGCCACGGCCCACATAGCCATTGTGACTGACAACTTATAAAAGACGCCCCGTTCGTTTGCTTTACTTCACTTCATCCCCGACTAAGCCTTCGCATTATCCATGGCATCTATTCCTCCGGATCTATACGATCTTGCCAAACTAGTCGCCCTCTCATCCAAATGGCTGATCGAAGCTGTCTATGAAGAATCGACTACGACTATCCCAATGTTATACCGATTCTTCAGAGACAGAGACATGATAGAGGACGCTTTTAACACCAAATATTCGGAAATCATGAACGATCCGTTGCAGCGGCAGTACGAGCTACAGAAACTGATCACGCGCAGAGCGTTTCCACCCGATATCCAGAAAAGGACTCCTCGCGCATTGGTGTGTTATATTCTTCAGGAGCTCGTCCTGGAAAGGCCCGAATATGCCCGCCACCCTTGGAAGAAGTGAGTTCTATCTATGTGCACCAAGGTTGCTCGTCGTTTATTATTTTTTACAGACATTTCGACAAGATCATCTTTTCTATGATAGGTCTGGCACATTTCCGGCAATTTTGGCGGAGAGAATGGAGCTCTCTCTCATCGAATGATCAGTCGGCGTTTGTGAAAGAACTTCAGCAGGGCTTGTAAGGTTGTCAACGTGATTCCAGTGCCCTAATGGACTCATATCCGCTCATTAGCAAGGACACATTTACGGGATTTCATATCCAACACAATACAGGCGGAACACAATGGTTTCAACTACTCCCAGACGTGCATTTCAATATCCTAGCCAACGGATTAGCGGTTCATTTCCAATTCAAGGGCTACGATCCGATTTCGTTGTACTTTACAAACGTTCCGTTTGGAAATGGAGTATTTGTGCCTACGTTGAAGTTGTATTCTGAGCACCCAAGGGACCAGGAAATATCATTGGCATGGGAAGGAGGGCAACGGGTTGTTATCCACCGTCCTAGATTAAATCGTAGAGGTTAGCTGTACAGTACCCTTGATAGAAATCCTCATGCCCTCGGATCAAAAGAGCGCTTCCTCACGATCGCTCAGAATTGGATTTTGCTTTGTACCACGATGGACGCTGTGGTCCCAGAAGAACTCACGCATGAGCTGACGTAGATCCTGTCGAAGCTTCTGCTGGGCGACAACGAGATTCGGTCCAAGTGAGTCACGAGCTACAAGCAGATGGGATGAGTTGATAACGGGGAGTAATGCAGGGTCGTCGATATGCAATCTCCACCACCCGATGCGCTTCTTCTCCCTGGGCCGATGCTCTTGTCTGCGCTCTTGTTGTTCTACGCCAAAAAGGGCTCCCTCCGCACCACAACCTCTCTCTGCACGAGCCACCCCACCGTCTTCTCCCCGCACCTCCCAGGCCTCATCCACCTCCCCCCTCGTCGACTCTGGTGCCCTCCCAAAACTCAAGCACATCCGAAATAGACTCCCCACCCGCGTTCTCGGAGCAGTCTCTAGACCGCCTCGCTGTCGCTATGGGCTGAACAGCCGTCTTACCACCTGCGTTCCAGGTTCGGCGCGACGCGGATATTCGGCAAGAAAGGCGAGGGGGATTACTTCGATGTCGAGCCAAAAGCAGGGAGCGTGTTGATTTTCGAACAGAATCCGTTCGTTCATAGTGGGGAAGAGGCCGTAAAGGGAATCAAGTATGCGATGAGAAGTGACTTTTTGTTTGAGAGTGTACGATGGCCTAGGCTTGTGCAGTTCTTTAATCGGTGATTTATTGTACTCATTTTTCGGCTCAGAAACTGTTTTATAGATTCCTTGCCCCCTATCTTCCGTTCTCCACCCATGTCCGAAGATGCATCCACAGCTATCTCCGCCCAAATCGCAATCGCGTGAGTTTCTCCAAGTTCTTTTTATGACGGACGGATTCAACTACTAAATCGTATCTTCTATCCATAAGCGGCGTTCTTGTATATGCGTGTACAATTAATCTCCGGAACGATTATATGCGGTCTAGTTCTGATGGCCTATGGACTAACAGCTCTTCCGCCCATCATCCCTCGAAAGTGTTTTCATCGAGCGAGTTTCCGGCTATTGATCTACTCGCTCATATCAAAGTCAGTTGAGATTCTCTCTCCTCTTTGTGGCTCACATGACCTCTCGAGCAGTGTACCCCTTGGCATAGCATATGAAGCTACACCGACGAGTCAAGGTGGGTTACAACGTAGGATCCTTACTTTACCATGTGTCACATCTGGTCATCATTACGAGAATACCATTCTAACAGCTTACTTGTTACCCAGCCAACCTTGATGTTCGCTACATATTTTAAGACATGCATCGCTTTCAACTTCATGTGGGTAAAGTTTCGCAGAATCGGGTTTCTTTTGGTTCTAATACATGTCTTATATACAGCAGGCGTTTGGCTACAAGCTCGAGAAGTATTACTTGATAGTGACAACCATCATCATGATCAGCCTAGCTTATTCGGGCGAGCACACCGTTCGACGTGTTACTTTTTGTTGGTATGTCTATGTTTATATGTAGGTGGAACGACATCTTTGTAGAGCAATGCAGGCCAAAAGCTTCGTCTGCGCTGGATCATTGTTACTCAGTCCTTTAGAATATTTCTTGCCGTTGCCACGGAGGCCATCTCCTCGTTCTATGCCATCTTACGGCGATTTCGCGTTTCTGTGCGGCTGCTCCATTTCGCACAACTGAGGTTGGCAAGAACTCAGCTTTTTTCTACCAGCCCCATTTCGGAAAGGTTGACCAACTCAATGAACACTCGTGGCGTACCGCTGTTGACCCGGGATCCTAGGTACTCATCTTCCGTATCAGTGAGTATTCTTGTTCGATTTGGTATAATTCTCCCTGAGTCTTACTCCGCAGCTCTTTAGCTTATCGTCTCATTCTTCATGAACCTTTTAACGGCGATTCTGGATCTCAATATGAGCATTGTCGGAGTCAATACTCAACCTTGCTAGTGTCCTCAGTTCAATGCTGCTACTTATCAGATTATTCGACTAGTCTTTTGTTAGAACTTTCGGCTGCTTCTCCTTGGTATGAGACCCTTCAGATCATCAATTTATTCGAGTCCAATCCCAATCGATGGAGTTCTCGCCGCTGGTGATCCTGTGCGTACCTACTTAGATCTCCGTGATACAGCTGCTATACACAGAGACATCGACATAACCTGGTGTTGGGTGGGTAGAAGTTTCCGGTGACTCGCCATCAGGGCCTTGGACTATGCTCTCCGATATCTTATTTATGGTTGCAACAAAGACACCTCGACCTTTCTCACTTTCATTGCTCTTGACCCAAATAAAGCATAGTGATTGTATCTGGCTGTCGGGATTTAGAGTTGTGTATCGAAATTTAGTGAATTTTTGGACTGCGCTACGTTTTATCCTGCCCCAAGCTCAATGGCAACGTTCACCAACGCACAACGTGCTCGAACTAAATGTAGGAGAATCTTTCTGCCGTCTTATAACGATTCTTTTGCTGAAGTACTTGGTTTTTCCGGGGCAGGGATGGGACTTTGACTTTGCTTCAACCTCATGCTCTAACCTCGAACCAACTTCGAACTGCTATACATATGTGGGTCCTACGCTTCTGGTTCTCGCTGGACGGCTCTCTCATGGAATTGCGGTCGGTAGTGGTGGAGAGAAATCTTGACAAACAGGTGGGCTCATTCTTCGTGTATGACAATGTGCTCAGTACTGTAGGTCGCTGATCAGTGGAATACTACAATAATGAAATAGCCACTTAGGTGTTTACCCGTGATTAGATCTACTAACGACCTGCTGCTTCTTCGAATGGTCTGTAGTTAGGCATATGATGCTTCGAAGTCTAGCGATACGTTTTAATCGCCTTTGTTATTGCCTTTCTCCCTTCTCTTCATGCTCAACCAACCCCATACCCTTCCTCTATCACGTCGGGCTAGCGCTTCCTCTCCAACAGCACTGACTTCCCCCTATATCCGCCATCTGGTAGTACCGATAGGCACAAGTGTTCACTTGCCATACGCATCTGACAATGCCCAGTCCCTGCCGGACGCATACTATGGATACAACCCTACCTTCGATGGCTGGAAAGCTATACGCGGATTGTCTACCCGGCGGATGGCCCCTCCCCAAACCATGGGCATCCAACAAGTTGTGAATGGTATTCCAGCACTGTGGGTCCACTTCCTAGTGTCTACTAGGTGCCCTGAGGATTTCTTTCGGTTGTGATTTGTACCTCACCCCAACTTCACCCCCAACTCCTCGGAAGACAGACGTATCATTCACAATCTCATTCCGACAGGATCCGCATGGCCACGCTGTATTCAGAGGGACGTGCGGATGCGAGCGGGTGTATAAGTTACAGGAGAACCTTGTACAGAAGCTAAGCGTCTCAAAGGTTTGTTTTTTCTTTTCTCGTTCCACTATTCCTCCTCTTCCTCCACTTCGCCCTGCTTCCAATGAATCCCTTCTTGCTTGCAGCTCGCTAATTTTTGTACACACATTGTTACGTGTCTCGATATACCACGCAATGATGCGGCCACATATCTCGTACGTTGCGGAGGATCATGAAGGGAGAATTGTGGGATATGTGTTTGCAAAGATGTACGTATTTCACCTGTCGTTGTTCGGGTCCCGTGTGAGGGCTGATAGATTCAGTGCAACTTAGGATGAGTGCAATGAAGACGAAAAAGAACAACAGCCTGTTTAGACATGTCAACTCGACCTCGGTTCTTAGATCGCATCGTCGGTTGGGGCTCGAAGAAGTTCGTACGTCCAATGTCGATTCTATGATCAAGATATCATTAGGTTGTGAAATAATGTCAGAATATTCCAATGTCGATTCTATGATCAAAATATCATTAGGTTGTGAAATAATGTCAGAATATTTGAAGTGGAATGAATAAAGTGCGATCTGGGTTATTGAGGACGCAAGGTGGGCAATGCTTATCCAGTAAATGTGTTCATACTTGTACTAGACGTATCCTGTCTGCTTGATGCGGTATCATGTTGTGGACAATCAGGGCTAGCTTCTTTGGAAGTTTCGTGCTGACAGAAAGACAAGTAACTTCAATGACGATGCATGGAGCTTCATTGTTGAAGCCTGCTGAACCTACCGAAGGTGTGCAGAGGTAGATCCAGTAGAGGTAGCTAAGTACTTGCAAGTTCGAGTTCAGATCGGAGTACCGGTCCACGGCTATCAGCGAGGCTTGCTGCTTGTTCTTCTGGGCAGATGTATTCCACTCAAAAATTTGTTCCTTGCCGTCCAGAATTCGTGAAGAACTCTAAGTGCGCCTTGACTGCCACCCTTCACTGGGCTTGAATAGTCTCGGTCAGCTGAGGATGAGCGTGTTCCAGAACATGTGATGCCAGCTTCGGTCAGTAGCTGTCTTGAAATGGCTTAATAGTCCCAGATGGCCGCCAGTGTGCGTAACTGGAATGATCGTGATGATGGTACTTTTAGGGGTTGGATCATGCGACTTTGTCAGACGGCCCCTTATCAGACTGTTATATGTTGCTTGTGGCTGAAACAGTCGTGCTTGTGATCACCCCCTTGATTCCCATCCCATCTTCTAAAACTTGATTTTTCATGGGTGCGGCATCTTCTCACGTCCAGACTAGTACTAAATAACATCAGCTTCGTACCGTCAGTGTTCTTCATAGGAACCTTCGTACATTACTGATGCACTGGTGACCACATGTCTGACAGCAACTAATCATGATGAGACTTGGGTGCATTACCAGTATGGTCTTTCGACAAGTATCTCTAACCATGTTTTCAAAATGGTTGATACTCTGTCACCTCCTCTCCTTAGAGGTTAAGGATATTGTGCAGGATCCTTGTGAAGTTGATGGAGTAAAATGCTGAAGATCAGGACTTCTGTACTAGAGTGCCTAGGAAGAAAGATTGATCGTGAAGTACGAGTCAATTTCGAGGGACATTCTCAATCAGCCCATCGGGCTCGGGCTCATACTGACTAACCCAACGCACTACATGGGTTCTATCTTTTCCACAACAGGTTCACTACTTCTTCATCCCTGTTTCGAGCAAATTGAGACCGGCCTTCTCGCCGACTTCCAAATCTGTACAATCAAGTTTGCTTAAAGACTGACCGGTGGAAATGTTGCCTGGGATTCATAATGTCCACACCTAAGCCATCTGGAGAACCTTATGTTCAGTTGTGAGTATCAAGTATTCAAACCAGAAGCAAGGACTCCAGATTCTCAGCTTGTTTCCAGTTCCGGTCCTATGGTGACCTTTATTGGCCCAAAATTATATCTTTCGCATGCTGATGGTCCAACAGTTTCTGGGACAGATATTCAATTGTACTTTATTCGGCGTACTCGTTGTACAAATATGTATGTATAGATCTATTGAGTAAAGAGCTCTTACAACGTCCCTTTAGATAGCTACTTCAAGTCCCACCGACGGGACTCTCAATGGGTTCGAGGGCTAGGTATGATCCCTTTTGTTCTTTCTGAAAACCTGCTGAGCACGTGTAGTGGGTACAATTCTTGTCCTGGATATTGTTCAGACGGTCCTTTCAATCCATTGTGTATGGAACGAGATCATCCTGGGCTGGGGTGATCCTACCGTATTCTCACATCCTGTATGGTCACACCTTTCTCTCCCAATCATGAGCGCAATTAGTGAGTGTTGTCACAAGTTCTTTTTCTCTTTCATCCTTTTATTTTCACGCTCAATTCGTTGTTGAATATACAGTTAGCGCTCCTGTTCAAATTTTCTTTGCCTGGTAAGTTGAATATTTCCTTCTCCTCATAGATAAACGCGGACTGTCTGAATGTAGGCGAATCTGGATCTTGAAGAGAACCTTTTTTGCAAGGTCAATTGTCATTTTGATCATCATGGTGTGGAATCTATGCCTTATTTTTTCTTGTGATAACCCTTATCTGTTCTAGATTGCACTTTTCCAGTGCTCCAGTGCAATAGCATTTACTGCACGGGTTTGTCTCGAGCCAAGTCTCGTTGTCAGAGCAGCATTCTCACATTAAAGCAAACAGCTGTCCACTATGCCTTCACTCAAAATGATCACCCTCCTTCCAGTGATACTTGTGAGATAGCACCCATGACCTGCTGCGACTTACTCAGTGTTGGCTTATAGGCCAAGTTGTTTGTGATGTTCTAATTGCTGCCACTATGGTCTACATTGTATGTTCTTCCCTCGTCTTGCCTTTGAAAAATAACATTTTGCATCAGCTCTCTTCATCCAAGACACCATACCTCTTTGAGAAGACAGCAAACCTTATTGATCGACTAATAATTCAAGCCATTCAAACTGGTTCCATCACCGCGGTTGCAGCACTTGTGGAATTAATTTTGTTTGCCATTCTACCATATAATTACGTGCATCTAAGCGTGTGAGTGCATTTGGTGTTAGTTCTAACTGTGTCTTATGTTCATCCATGAAAGGTTGTTCTTCATGTCTAAATTGTCGGTGCTGTCACCAGCAATCTCTTTACCAGAATCCTCACAACTGTACAGATATTCAAATGTTTTGCTTGCAAACCTGAATGGACGAACAAAGAGCGATACAAGTTATTCCTCCGCGTCTTCAAGCTACTTGAGTACTTTCCAGGCAAATGTTCCACCCCCTGACAGACATGGAAATACAATCATAAGAACCACAGAACCATCTAATGACATTGTATGTTCTATCTATTCAAGAATTGGACCAAACTTATTGGTGTATATATAGCATGTTGAAACTTTCCGAACCATTGAGATCATGTCAAATTCAAAGCCAAATACTGCCTTGACCATTGAAACAGCTTGATTATGAACTGTTACAAGGTCTGTGGTCAATCTATGATTGGAGATATGGCACCCTTAGCTGCATAGTCTACATCTATGAAAATGTAGATTCAATTGTCATCTCATTTTACAAGTGTTGCACACTGTAGGAAACTTTAGATTCTTGAAAATGGGCATGTACGTCATCTTGGACTCTATCATCAGATTAACCTCACTGTATGGCATTCGAGTGGAAAGCTATGCAAAAGGGTGGGTGAAAAGTTGATCCAAGAGATGAAACAGGCAACTATATCAAAATCTCTATTTAACCGCCATATATTCTTCTACTTATCTCTATCCAATCCACGTCTATGTGTGTCCCTTGATGCACCACATGCTTTGCACACCCATCTGGCTATTCCATACTCAAGGCTGGAGTAAATAGTATGTTAGGAGTGGTCTGAGGCAGATAATCATAGTGCCAAAGCTGGACAGAGACACCTTCAGAGAAACAGATATTGAGTCTGCTTGATGGTGCATCACAGGCCATGTGTGATGAAGGTGTGAATTTTGGAGCTAGAATAAGAGCCTGTTGAGCATGGTATGCTCCTTCCCTCTCTCCCTTCTTTAATCTCCCCTTCTCTCTCAGGCCCCCTTGATCTGCTCCTTTAGGAGTTCATATTCATGCTAATCCCTACCCTTCCACAGTACATTCCACATAATTGGCCTGCCTATTAATTTCCAACATTCCCTGTCACCCACTGTGCCAAATCTGCCTGTGAAGTTGACAAAACAACTATTGAAGCTGCTAAAGCCTCCATTGCCCATTAAAAATGGTGTCATTCTATGGCTGAAGGGTATCCAAGGTTTTTCTTTACCCAATCCATTCTACTCTCATTGAACAGTGACTAGTTGATTTTGATCCTCCTTACAGATCATGAATGAATAGATTTATGAGCTGTGGTTCCATCTCCATGCTCAAACCTCAATGCTCATTTTTGCTTTTCTCTTGTGATCCATCTATTTGAATTACAACATGTAGCAGTATGAATTGGATTATACTCAGATCAAGTAGGCAATAAATAAGAATAATATACCCCATAAATTTGATAATAGGTGGCAAGTTATGAGCAGGAGAAAACGAAGGTGGAAAAGGTATTATATGATGGGTAAGGTCAAGTCATCCAATCAAGGTAGTTAAAGTCAATGGGATTCATATTGAAGCCATAATTAAGGAAAAGGAAGAATAAACAGCCAAAAGAGGGACTCTCAAATGTAATCAAACTGTGAACACAAGGAAAGAACATCCAGTTAATCAAGGCACTGGTTCTCATGAGGAGTTCAACAAGTCCATGCTAAAGTGTCTGTGACTAATGTCTGTTGTGAGAAATGATTATTAGTGGCCAAATGTCAATATATACAATTGCAGGGTTATTGGATGAATTAGTATTGACCACTAAGCATTGAGCATTGTGATGAAAACAGGCAAAGCACAGAGGACTGAATAGTCACTAAAGCTGAAGTCTTGAGTTAGAAACTGAGTGTATTGAAGATAAGTAAATCACTAACCTGAAGTCCTGAGTCAGAAGCTGAGGACTTCAGGTGAATCAACTTAGATATATATACTAGAAGGTAGATAGTCCATGTGATAAAACTGAATAGAGACATATGTGATCATGTGAATAGACTGAATAGAAAGGAATTCAATGGGAGATTGAATAGGGACACATGTGAATGAATTAAATAGAAAGGAATTAAATGTGAGACTGAATAGAGACACATGTGAATGAACTGAATGGAAAAGGATCAATAAGAAAAACATGTGATAGAAATGAATGGAAGAATACAATCACATGTTTAGCCAATACAAATGTATGGCATGTGATTGTAAAGCAAAAGTAGCATGTGTTAAATGATGAACTTGGAGTAATGTGATAATCATATGGAGAATTCTAACACTCCCCCCTGATCTAGCATATCTTCAAGCTAATGAATCCCCATTCCTTGCCTGCAGAAGTTTACTTTAGGCAAAGGTAGTAGTTTTGTGAGAATATCAGCAACCTGTTCAGTTCCAGGAATATGTTGAGGGACAAATTTTTGCTGATCTACAGCATCTCTGAGCCAGCAGAAAAGATAAAGATGGTTCATCCTCATGATGTTCAGGATTCTTTGTCACACTGACTGCTGCTTCATTATCAATCAACATTGGAGATGGAGCAGCAGAAGTATAGCTCATTTCATGTAAAATATTGCACATCCACAGAATTTCCTTGCCTGCTTCAACAGCTGCAATGTACTCTGCTTCTGTTGTAGATAGAGCAA
>JABAKA010016210.1:0-15781 GCA_018857285.1 Termitomyces sp. Mi166#008 | reverse complement strand
GCCTCCATTCCACTTCCATGTCCCAGTTGGAGCTGAACGTGATTTCGATGTGATTGGCAACATTTCGACCCTTGATGAAGTGCTTTATGGTGGGCATCGACTTAAAGCGTTTAGCTGCATTCACCATCAGTGCTCGTAATTGGGGAGTGGTGGAAAGGACCATCTCGATGTCCTTCAAACACTGAGGGTCAGGATAACTGGTAGAATAATTATTCAGGTCCAGCAAGACGGTCTTCAAGGAAGGGATCCACTCCAGGGGCACAACACGTATGTGGTTAGGGTAAAAGCGCAATCCCAGAAACAATAAATTTGGAAATTTAATCCCACATTGAGCCATTTCTTTCAACAAGTGTCTGTCAATGATGAGCGATGTCAATGTCCGTGCCGTTGGAGCGACCATCGATGCGTAACCATCCTCCTTGTTGTCTCTGCCTAGAGTTAGATGTCGAATAGCGGTGCACTTGGATAGAATGATGTCCACGATGTCCCTGGGTACTCTTGTCCTGATACTGAGGTTACGGACATTTGCTGCAAAAAACGCTGATGGACGTGATAGTAGAGTTGGCAAGATACGTTTAGTGCATGCGATATCAGGCTCCTCCTCGCCATCAGGAACTACAAGCAGACTTTCGTAGATGACAGATTCAACGTATGGCTGTATGCGCCTGCATATGACTGATAGAGTGGCCGCATCTTTAGGGAATATCCGTGCCGCCCATTCAAAAATTATGTGTTCTATTTCGGGGGGGAACTCGAAGGTCGTAACCTGAGCCGGAAGGAAATTGACCTTCTTTGACCTGTTCATATACCTGTAAGACTGTGATTTCCAGATAGCTACAATGGCACCGACCTTGAAGATTTCCGTGAGTTCTTGGCCATGACAAAGTCGAAGTAAACGGTAAGAAATCCCCTAGAGAGGCGTCCAAATTCTTCAAATGTTTGAACTTGTTGGTTCAATTTCTGTCGTCAGGGCCATCACCGACGCTTGAACACGCATGAAAGTTACGCCTAGTTACGCCCACATAATACTTTCAGCTTTTCCATTGGAAAAAGTATGTAAAACACAAACCAACTATTCAATTGGAAGGAGATACTGTTTCTATCAGAAATACATGTATTGCAAGTACATAAGTACCGCAAGAACAGGTATCTTCCGTTTTTTTTGGTGAAACTTGACTGTGATACCGGGAATGTCGTACTTACTTATTTTGAGTGAGACATCTGAACAGACAGTTTTCTGATCCCAGTCAAAGATCCGAGTCAAAATATCATGATGTATGTACACACACATGATGAACTACATATGGACTCGTTGTCACGGGTCGTGATCATGATCAGTCACGACTATTCCTCCGGAGCCCAGCCTTTTTGGGCAATTTTGGCGTCTTCCAACCTTTCTTGGGCGTCGATGGCGTATTTCCCTTCTTGGGCGTCGAAGGTGTATTGTCCTTCTTGGGCATCGACTCTGGCGTATTGTTCTTCTTGGGCGTCGACGGCGTATCGGAGCCCTCCGTAGGTGGTTTGTTTCCAGTGTGCTCCTTGACCAGCTCGTTGAATTGGGTGGCGTAACCCTTCACGTCAGTGTGCTTCTCATAATCCTGCATTTTCTTGCGGAGTGCTGCCTTGCCAGCTATTGCCTTGCTTCTGTCTTGACCAAGGTCAAGTCTAAACCATTCTGTGTCTATTGGTGCATATGATAAGTCACGGTAGTAGTAGTCAAAAGTCGAGTATATACCTCCGTCATTGTGATTCTTGACTTGTTCGATGCCAATGAATTTATCAGAGAGGGGCACCAGAATCGCCAACTGCATCTTTCCTCCCTGTCCTTTCTTTCTTGACACCCTGTAGTTCAGCTCCCAGGATGGGTTGTGAGTACCGTAATGATCCATTCGTCCTGTTTTGTCGCCATCACCGAACTTCACGAATATGCAGAAGCTTTTTGCTTCCGGGTCCTGTACAGAAATGTCTGTCAGCAATCTATGCTCCAAGAAAAAGAACCTCTCACATATATCACCATGTCTTTTGCAGGAGTCATGATTGAATATGAGCCAGGCTTTATTCGACGTTCAAGGTGGCTGGAAATTAGAGACAGAGAAACTTCGCATTAGCATAGTTCGATAGCTCCTCGAGTGCTACGTACCTCATCGTAGTGGAATTTGAACCGATTGGGTGGGCACATGCATAGAATGCGTGAATTAGGAGAGCAAGCAAGAAAATTGAAGGAGATAGCATGGTTTGTGGTGGGAGAAACGGATTGAATGAGAGATAATTAATAACGACCAGCGCGAGAGACGTCAATGGGACCAGCCCTACGAGATAACAGGTGGGTTGGCCACCTTTTATGCTGACCGAAGGGACCCATAGTGGCAACGGGACGGTCAACTTCGGAAGTTCATGCATATATCATCAGTCACTGGACCTACATATGTACTATATCTGATGTCTCAAGGGATGAGTGAAATCAACAAGGAATGGAAGTGATAACCCTGAAAACTTCAAACGCGCGTAAGGTGTCGCCTGTAAATGTCATGCATATGGATGTGTCCAGGAAGCTCAAGTCATTTGCGATCACTGGCATTATGCACAACAACAAAGTATTCGTTGGTGAGTGTACTTATCAAAAGTCAGGATTGAACATGGATAGCGTACACGTTTATCGTGAGGCAAGAGGAAATTGGATGAATGAGGCAGATATTCTTGAGAAAAATGTGTCGAGTCTTTAATATCATCATCATCATCCGTTCAAAATATTCAAATGTTTGAACTTGTTGGTTCAATTTCTGTCGTCAGGGCCATATCACCGACGCTTGAACACAAACTAACGTTACTTACGCCTACGCAGCCTTGTAAGTACAAGTCAAGCCGTAATATATTAGGGCTTGTCGTTTCAAGACATTGCTATCACGATGCAGGACGAAATAACCTGTCCCACCTTGCACACTCGCTGGCTTGGTATCTCTTGTGCCGCGACTGAAAAATATCGAATGGCGGACATTACAAATTATATCCTGTTATTTCTTGCAACCGTTACTTGACGTTGAAAATCGTGGTTTCGTGTGCTATTTCGAAGCCAGAGTTTGTCCAATCATCACGTACGACTGGATCTTGTAATGACTCGGGTGATTCTCCTGTGAGCGCTCATGATCGACAAAACAAGACCAAAGTCGCGTTCAAGTGCGTCGACTCCGAGTCTGCTGGTGTTTTCTTCTCTGTCGACCATCATCATCGCATACACTCCCTCGATCCTCTGCGCCACCAATGTCCCATCATGTAGGGTTGGCATGTCCTCGTTGATTAGGCCCTTTATGGCTGGATTTCGGGCAAATCTTCATCATTAGCGGTTAGTCGACAGGATTGAGTCTTGACAAGCCCAAGTGGGTTTTAATCATCAATACTATGTAGCACATTCTCTTTTGTATCTCTCAGACTACCTACCTGTTGTATCCGAGAAAATCCCACAGTACTACTGTATCCATAACACAATTCAATGAATTGTGTTGATGCAATTTGTGCAGAGCACCCTGCCTGCAACATAACAGTTTGGGTACGTGTCGTACACAATGAGTGCTATTAGAAGTACATATCTAGACAGACAAATGCATAAAGTGCGTATTCATTTTAATGAAAATTGGAAAGGAAAGAGTTAAATGATAAGACACTCAACGGACGTGGTGACCGTGCACGTTCGGAAGAAGACCATGATAAACGGGACGATCCACTGCTACGACGAGTCTTCGACGACTCCAAATCGTGCACATACTGCCGAGAGTACGGCTGCCCAAACACCTTGAAGCCCCACTCGCGTGCTAGGAGGCTGATAGGCAGACCATCGGCACCAGCGAGTATTTCGTATCGCCCAAGCTGTTTGACGCTCCCAGAACTATGGGTGAGCCACGATTCTTGCGTATAACGAAGGGAGAAATGTTGGATGTGTGGGTTGTCGCGCGCGATACGCACAGCGGTGTGGCCCATGTCTTCGTCGCTTGACTTGTAGACTTTTGTGAGGGAAAATGAACGTAATCGTGGAGATCGGCGAAGGGCTGCCGAGAAGTCTTTCTGTGTGAAAGATGTCAGTAAGTTGTTAAAGCAAGAGAATGGCGAAAGACTAACAAGGTGAAAGGAGGGTCGGGTGAAACAGAAAACTTCGAAGTGAAGGAGAGAAGGACAGCATTCGAGTAGGTTTCGGAAGATATTGCTATCATCCTGAATGATATTTCGGTTTGCGAATGTGAGGTCGATCCAGATTGTTAGTGATAAAAGGGACGGGATAGCTCTCAGTAGGGCATAAGTTCGAGGAAATGCAGACAAACGGTGATGGAGTGTTGTGATACTCAGATGCTGAATATTTTGGGGATGAGGCAGGCACCGCAGATAACTGGATGGTCCAGAGAAAGAGGTCATGTTGGGTAGCGAAGCGAAAGGTAGTGAGAGACCATATGGAAACCCGTCACCCCCTGGCTGCAAGAACGAGACTTCTTGCAAACGAGGATGCGCAATAAGGAATTGATCCAGTGAAGAGTTTGGTCGAGCTCTTCTATCGTGATCAGGAGGCTGAAGCCGCATGTCTCCCAAGGTTAGCTTTCGCAGCCGGGGCCACCGTCCAGCAGTTACGTGGCGAGTGTCAAAGATACGAGGAGAAGGCGCAGAACCCCCGATCGTCAGCTCTTGGAGATTTGGGCAATGCTCGAGAAGCATTTGCCAGCATCGGCGAGGTAGTTTTTCGGGGGTAGGATGACCGTCTAGAGGATCATGAGATTGTAATTAATTGCCACCGCCGCGTGGAGGTAGACTAATACGAACCTGATAGCCATTCGAGAGAGTCCGATTTGACTGAAAGGGTGAAGCTCTTAAGGTCTCGGAAGTCAAAAAGCTAGGTGTTACGATTAGGGAATAACCGGGAAGTTTAACTTGAATTCATGGGAACGTACAGCGTCGGTGTTCCGGATTGGGAGATAACCGACGCCGGTGCCAACAGACTTGAGCAGTGGACAACTAGATTCGTTGTTGGGTCGTCAGTGTCAAAGTGATGTGTATCAGAAAGGCGTACAATCGTCGGAGAGCAAGCCATAGCTTGTCGTTCGGCATCTCCAAACCATCCCAACGGAACGACCGCAACAATGGCATACGAATTGCCATGGTTGCAATGAGACCTGCTATAAGTTCCTCATCCAGATAGTCGCCTTGCGGTGTTCGTTCCACGTTGTTCGGGCGTACAGTGAGTACTCGGATGTGACGTGTAAACTTGGGTGAGTGCAAAAACGCCTCCAACGTGACTTTGCAATGCCGATTAGTTGCGAGCTCTACTGTGGCGTATAATCGGGGAATCAACACTCTGCGAGCACTTTGGCACTGAGGTCATCTGTGAGAAATGGTTTCTATCCATACATTGGTCGGCCCACCGTGAGACTGATGCTCAGAACGTCCCTTAGAGACTGAGTGTGATGCCCCACGCTCCTGATGACTTCCGTGGGAATCGTACAACGATGGGTTTCGGGCGGCATATGTGGTATCGAGGTCTTGACCGAGAACATTCGTTTGATGCGAGGTATGGGCGATTGCGGGCGCGGCAATGAGCGCGTTCTTACGGGTCCCTCGACGGATACCATGGGCGCTGGACAAGATGTAGCTGGACTCGCTGTGACGTTGATCACTAAACGTCTTTAAAGGTTAGGAGTGTGGGTAAACGTGCCGTAAGTAAGTGGAAGAAGCTGAAGATGACAAAAACTCTTGATATGCAGTAGTGATGTGCCTCGAGGTGCTTCATGTTACAGGCACACATGCGTTTAAGTGCACAAGTGTCAATGTCTTCATTTCATTTGAAAAGTCGCCAAGGTTGCATGAAACGGATGTGAAGTACCAGTACTTCCGGATTTTACGGGTGAGAATGTGATGACGGGAGTTAGAGTTTGATACTATCGCAAGATGCCCATCCCTCTTGATCTTATCGCTTCCAAGCACGCTGTACGCCACATGTAAAGAGAACGAGAACGTCACGGCCAAGCGGAGTCCCAGACTGCGATCCATCTGCGAGCGATATCGGTTGGCAATCGTCGCGGATTCCGTCAACCTTGAATCTGGTCGATGGCAGAAGGAATGCAGCGTGTTGTACAGGCATACGTACAGCGTTATTGCCCCTGAGGCGAGGCGATGCCATGATAAACTCATGCTTTTTGCTCAGCGCTCGTTGAAAAATATAGTGCCGACAAGTTGCCTCTGATTGCCGGTACGGAGAAGTCCGGCGATCCGTTGTTGGCATGGAAGTTCATCACGAGTCTAGCTACACTCTTGTACTTCTACCACATTCATCGAATCTTGGAGGAATTTCTATTCACGCCTAGAACACGTCATACCCATACCCTTGAATTTATCTTCCATTTTGTAGACCAATGGGGACCTGGACGCACTTCGAAGAGGCATGTAATTTTGGACACGGCTGTTCTCGATCGGCTGACGTTGGCGGCTTGAACCGTTCAAACCTTGAATGAACATCCAGGACTCCTACCGCCTTCCAGAAGGTATGAAGCGCATCGGATACGATGCAGATACACAAGTATATACCTTTCAGGATCGTGACGGAAAGTTGTACAAGGGAGAACCTGGTGCTGATTATGGGGTTCTTACCCCTGTTGAACGTATTACTATTGGATCGACTCGAGCCGGCGCTTTTGACTCTGGTACGTTCTGTACATTTTTCCTTTGCTTAAACTCTATCCGACTTGGACACCTTATTCTAGGCCAACCGCGAGATAGCTCATCTGTCAGCTCAGACAGTGTCCCTTCAAGTTTTCATGATATACTTCCTGCTACGTCTATTACTTCCACGAAAGCACCAGTCGACAAGCCTTTTCTTTCACCTATACCGTTAACATTGTCGTCCGAAGGAGGACGTTCTGCCACTCGGTCCAGATTCGTCGAGGCAGTTCGCAAATCCACTGTACCAAGGATGCAGGGAGTTGTTCATGAGCTGCGTCGATCTGTAACCACGGCCCGCTCGAAGAATCACCCTGCTGCGGATAGCGAGAATCTGCTCCCCCCGGGATCCAGCGATCTCAGCCGAAGCATGTCCATGACTAGCACCAGATCAGACCGTTCTCCAGAAAACACTGAGAGGGCTCTCCATCGGGGTTCCCATGATCTTAGCCGAAGTGATTCTCTGGCTACCACCCGTTCAGGCGTATCTATTGATACGCCCATGTCGGTAAAACAATGATCAAAGAGGAGCTCTATCTGACCACATCATTCATAAGTTACCATCTCATGATTCCTTTTATCCGCCTCCGCATGTTTCTACCGTTTCATTACAACGATGGTTATTCAGAACATTATGTACTGAACATTAGAACTGACGTCTGCGTTCTGGGTATTCTCTGAAGGATTTACAATGCTGTCACTTAGAACCTTCTTAGTCTTCCATTTTCTATAGTTCATCGCTTGGAGCACAATGACACGATGTCAGAGATGTCGTCTCGTCTCAATCTCAAGCTCTCAGCAATTCAAGTTGATATGCGGCAATTATCATCCCCGCTACCGGACAAGATCCTGTGCGACGTATGACATTGAGCATGATCAAGACAACTTGCGGCCCTCCACTCAAGCTTTGGTATAATGATAATTGGCATAAGCTCTGGCCTAATACACTGAAGTTTCTCGCATAAAATTCAATCTTAATTGACATTACGACAAACGATATCGAAGTTGTATATGCATCCGTCATTTGGCAAAATTCTCACTTAGTACATACCTGCCCAAGAAAGTTTGGCATAGACTCTGGCTTATCCATTTTCAACGTTCATCCTGCCGTATTCGAAGTTCGAGATCAAGAGCGACGCGCTTTCAAATTCCTTTCATTTGTGTTCGCATGTACTTACTCAATGATAGATCTTCGTCTTATAATCTACCCGAGATAAGATACCATCAAATTTTAATGCGTGGCACGAAATGCTGCCGAGTAACAGGGGGTTCACCTCGTGTAGACCAGGTGGTAGCAGGTGTTGTGCTTTAAAACGCACTACCAGCAACCTTTACGACTTTTACGACCCATCTTAATACGAACATGTACATACGGTAAGCCAGAGTGTGCCCTGACCTTTACGGGTTGCTGATTTACTCTGGCAGACGCGCAGTTTTACCCGCCACCCCGGAGGAAGACGCGACGCCGTCGCCTAACCTCGCGCTATTACCTCTTCTGAGCCTCAGTGTGGTGGCACTTATCCTCATCTTCTTTGTTATGCGCTTTGTCAAGCGTGGTATGCATTTCTCGTGGTTTCGGGGCAAGAGTAAAGGCGCCAAGGGCCGTCTCGGTCTGTCTGGTGTTGAGCTTCTTCCGACCTCTTTCAAGTCTGTTCCTGCATCAAGTCCGAGCCCATTTTCAGCTGCTTTCAATCTCGAGGGCAATGCTGGTAAAAGCGGAAATTCGACCTTACTATCCCGATCCTCTAGTCTCGACGCGCTTCCCCAATTATCTGCAAGCTCTTCTCCACATTTAACCTCGCGCAAACGCTCAGATTGGCGGGCGCCGTTATCACTTCCCACATTCCTCCAAACAAAGACCAAGGCGCTCCATAGACGAAGCAGATCCCTCAGCACTTCGCATCACACCACTTCCTTGTCCATGCCGACATCAGCCCCCCCTACCCCATCTCCGAAAACCTTACTTATTGACATCTCAGCCTCAGGCTCGTCTCCTATGTCCGCCTCCTCTGATCTTGGCACTCATAAGTTGCATTCGGCTTCACCGCTCATCCCAGGTCTTCCCATCCCGACTCCGAGTCCTGTGAAGATGAAACCAATTTCTAAAAACGGAACTCAGGCTTGGACGTTCGACGTTGAAGACGAGAGTCACGATATTGCCGAATCTCATGGTACCGACCCACTTCTCGCCGCCTTCAAACGCTCGCCGTCCAAAGTCCACATGGCAAAGCCGCCGGCAGACCCAATGCCACTCATTCAATACGATCGGCCCTCTTCTTCACCACCTCCGACTCCACCATTGGTTCCGAAACGGCTGAGCACTCCCAACCCTTTCGCTAGTCTAGCGGATTCGTTCACGTCACAGACTTTCATTTCCGATCGACCTTCAGCCTCATCATCCTCGCTTCCTCTCATGCCTTCTTTCCCTCCCGGTATTGAGCTTGTACCGATTAGACCGACAGCCGTCCAGTCGACCACGGATCTTCTTGACCTCAGCAACGATGATGTTGAGGCAGGCCACGAGAACAGCATCACGCTATCCGCAGCTACTATAGAACCGGCACAGGTCATATTTGCTGATCCTCTCGTCACAGCGAACGTCGATATGGGACCAACACACGACATACTCGTGGAGACGGTGATCGA
The DNA here is from genome assembly GCA_018857285.1 of Termitomyces sp. Mi166#008. Classification (NCBI taxonomy): domain Eukaryota; kingdom Fungi; phylum Basidiomycota; class Agaricomycetes; order Agaricales; family Lyophyllaceae; genus Termitomyces; species Termitomyces sp. Mi166#008. The sequence goes on along the minus strand of JABAKA010016210.1, from coordinate 6,445 downwards.
CCCAGCTGGTTCTGTTTCAGACCCCTTTGATGATTCGCATGCGATTACTCTTCCCACTGGTGCTAGTGATGAATGGAACTCTGGCTCTGGGTCTTCTTCTCTTGTTGAGGAATCGCATCTACCACCCGCGGAGCTAGCACCGCCTATCCAATCTTCAGAACCCCCGCCTGTGCACGCAGTACCTCTTCCAGCATCGCCTCTCCTTCTCCCATCCCAGGTGAAACCCATAGAAATCGAGAAGCCTTCACCAGCCGAGCCCGAACCGCTTACCTCAAGTTGGCAATGGAATGGTAGCTGGAGCCCTTCGATCGTCCCTGTTCCTCAACTCGCATCCGAATGGCCGTCGGTCACTATACCTCTTGGTAGGGCTCCGGATAAGGACACAAACTTGGCCGAACCGGAAGTAGGGGTCGACTTGATGTCCTTTGACCATGAGGAACCTATCTCGGCTGACGAGATGGACGTCAAGAAAGAGATGGACCCTGCAGACACGTGGTTTATTGAGGAGCCGACTGCAGTATGGGATGTGAGCTGGACTGGCGAAAACGTGAAAGAGGGTGCGCCGTTGGATATGGGTCAGGAGAAGGGGATGGAGGGTGATGCGGTAGATATGCTGCAGGAGGAGCACATCAATGTTCTCGACGAGCTTTTGGCTGGTCCTAGCGAACCTATCAAGATTCATATCTTTGAGGAAATGCTCGAAGATCCCGTCTCCGAACAACCACTTCCTGAGGACTCAGATGCCTCAGCCGCAACAACTTCAAGTAATGACAATCACGACGTTCACGAAATCATTATGCCCCACAGTAACATTCCAACTCCAATAATACATGCAGCCACGCCTCTCCCTTCGACGCCTGCAACGCCCAACTCACCTTTACCTGAACTTCCTTCTCCGGTCCCTGTTGCCCCTTCACCCATCGTGGAAGAGTACCCAGACCCAGACATTATGCCTCTTCCAGATCTCCCTCCTTTATCCGTAGCACCTACGCCAATTTCGCCGATGCCAATCAAACCTCGATCTCCTTCGATCCACCAGGCCCAGACACCCACTCCTCCGGACTCACCTCAACCATGGTCTAACGCGCCAGCGCGGCCGTTATGGTCATTGAGAGCCGCTGATGCGCCTGTTCTTGGACTCTCCGCCGCCACAATAATTCCTCCTGTACCAGAACTGCACACGTCGGAAGAGGTTAAACCCGTTGTTGAAGTGGGAAGCCAGAAGGACGAGGCTAATCGTGGCATTGCAGCCGACAATGCGGCAGAGGAAGACGTGGTTGAGAAGGTCCGAATCGAACCGGCAGCTGATGAGTTGCCTCGAGAACTTGAAGAAAAATCAAACTCGACAAAGTCTCAGCCAGGACCCTCCACCTCGATTCCGGGTTCCTTCCCTGCATCACCTTCTAAGACTCTAGCAGCCCTCCCTGCCGATACTGTATCCACATTCTCAACCGCTTCGACAGACCATTCATCTACGAAGACGCCTCAGACTCGTGCCGCGATCCCGACCTCGAACCGCATTCGTACGCCACGATCTGTGATAGATATTGCACTTGCGATGCAGCTCCGTCCTGGGCTTGGCGCTGGTGCAGATCCTGCATGGATGGTGCGGTTCTTGATGGCGGTGTTCGGGTGGTTCGCTATCCTCGTCAGCGGAGATCTTTAGTTGTGATACTTATTTTGATTCGATCGGTATCAAGGCAACGTGGGCTGGCCCTCTCGTCATGTTTCTTTCTGTCATAGCTGTACTCTATCTAACGTCGTGCCTCCGCGTATTCACAGCATCATTTTCCAACTCTCCTATATCCATTACATGGCGTACATTCCACATTATGATACCCTGGCATACCCTCGCACATACCTTCATTTTGCAGACATCGGGACGGAACGTTCAAACATTTGCATCGACTGATTTATGTTTTCATCTCGCTACCGCTACATGCTATTCATAACATACATCTTACAACTCGTGTTATTTCGCTAAGTATTGGAAAAACAGTAGGGCTGACCTCGGTCCTTGTGAGCCGATCAGTGTCGGGACCCGGTCCGGAACAATTCTAACACTCTTGTACACTCTGTCAACTTCCTTCCTTGACTTTCACGATAGATCTCAAGTTTCCATCTACATACATATTATATCATCATGCTGTGTTCAAGCTGTGTACTGTTCACGAGAGGTGCGGTGAATTAGCTACTACCACACCTGCTATATCTCCAGACATTCTTCCCTATCTTCCACCCGCCATGTCCCACGAATCTTTACCGTTGCGGAGGGTCGATCCATATCCCAATGGTGTCTCTCAAGAGATTCCAGCCAAAGGAGGGACAGACGATCTGAGCTTCAACAATCGACTTCGGCGTGTCCTAAATGATGTTGTACTTTATCGACAGCTTTTACGCTCCAAGGGCACGGATGCACAAGCATTACTTGATCTATTCCAATCAGTAAGTGAAACCATTGAAAAAAGTGTTTCTCTACAGTTTACAGTACTACTGCATAGATATTGGACTCTTCAGGGCTTGACACACAATTTCGGCGTCTTCTCATCGTAGCTACACAGAGGCTCTCCAGGACTTCAGGACTCTATCCTATCTGCTACGAGCTGAAGGGAGTGAAGCAGGAGTGCGAACCTGTAACGGCCGGCGGATTTGCCGACATATACAAGGGAGAATTCGAAGGGCATGCTGTGTGTTTGAAAGCTATCCGTATCTATCAAGACACGCAAGTTGAACATTTACTTAAAGTGAGTATTTGAGAGATGTTCTTGATGCTTTTACACCAAACTATATTTCTCTTGATTTCTACAGCAATTTTCCAGAGAAGTCATACTATGGGGCCAGCTATCTCATGCCAACGTTCTTCCTATGTACGGGCTTTATAGATATAAGAAAAGACTTTGTTTTGTAGCCCCTTGGATGGAAAACGGCGATATTGGAACATACCTGAAACAGAACCCCGGTGTTGATCGCTACTCCCTGGCATGTATTCACCTACTAAGGTTAATGATGGTGCAACTGATAAGCCAGGGAACTAGGCTCGTGACGTCGCCAAAGGCCTAAAGTACCTGCATATGCATGGCATAATTCATGGCGATTTGAAAGGTGTCAGTTCGTCAGCCCTTGTTCATGTCCTCAGTGAAACTAAAAAGTTTTCTCCCTCGATCTAACAGCCCAATGTCCTGGTCGATGATACGGGAAGAGCTCGTCTGTGTGATTTTGGTATATCCTCCATATCAGATCCAGAAATTGTTGCTTGGACATCATTATCTACCATGTCATCCAAAGGGGGCTCTCTTCGATGGCAGGCCCCTGAATTATTTGACACAGAAGAAGACGAATCCATCAGAAACAGCACCTTGAGCGATGTGTATGCTTTAGGCTGTGTTTATTATGAGGTAAGTTATGTCATACTCGTTGCTTTATTCATCTTGCTAACACAAAAAACTCGTCAAAAGATTTTCACCGGAAATATCCCATTCTACGGTACTGCTCGTGATTCTTCTGTGATGTTATTAATTCAACGTGGCTCTCGGCCTTCGCGACCGTTGGAATCGAGTCCAGTCTGGCGAGATTGGGGTCTGACTGAAACCACCTGGACTCTCATGCAGGATTGTTGGAGTACCCAACCATCAGAACGGCCTCCCATTGACCAGGTCATCAATAGATTGTCTCTGCAGCTACACCGAACTCCTTCTAGGACAGTCCAAGTTGGAGGTATCCTATCTTCTACACGTTTCCGTGGTAGGATCAAGGAGCCTCTGAATGAAATGACCAAGTCCATCTTAGACAGGTTGCTCTACAACGTCGTGGAGTCGGCAAAGCGAAGCAATACCATTGGAATCTTAGCCTCAGATCATCTGCATCGAGTCTCCTCTCCGAACGCAGGCGTCCGACTGTCCCTTGGCGGTGGGAAATCATCCTGCCAAGATACTAAAGACGATCTATCCAACAGTAAAACGCGTGTCGGAAATTGCATCCCTCCGGACAACACGCCGACTACTGAGTTCAGCTCTGGGGCCTCTGTTTCTTCCCCCGTCAAGGGCGTTTCTTCGACTACGACTGATGCTACCTTTTTAAAAACAAGGATGGTCACGGCAAACGCACAGGGGAAAGGTGTGCACAGCACTAGCAGTCTCGACTATCAGGAACTGGGTAGTGTGAAACCAATATGTACGAACTGTGGTACGACATACAGCCCACTATGGCGCCGCAGTTTTGACGGCGATTTGATCTGTGAAGCTTGCGTCCAATACCTCAAGCTCGTAAGTATCATCTCAATTATTTTGGTGTTCAGCAAATGTCATTGATATTCTTTAGCACATACGGCTCCGCCCCAGCTCCAAACATAACACTCATGGTGTCGAACCCGCCCTTGAGATACCCGCTGACGAGGAGCTGATCTCTTCTATGGGTTCGTCGTTGCCATGTGATGTTGCTGCAATGTATAATGTTTACTACCTCTTCACCCAATAGAACAATGCCATATTTGCTACACTATGGAGACACCCTTCTGGAGAAGAGATCACCAGGGTAAGACTGTCTGTAGCGCGTATGTGACTTGTTACTCTTCATTGTCAGTTTTAATGAGACGTTTCTTAATATGCTTAGCTGTGGTCTGTACTACAACCTTCATAGTCCAACGTATCACAAACGCCCGAGGCCTGATACTTGGCCCTCTACCGGTCGCACCATTTCGTGCAACAAGTCTTCTCCCAACGATTCACCCTCGCTCACGCCCTCCGAGGTATATGAGGACGTATATACTGATATGGGCGTAATCAACCGCAATAAGCGCCCTCGGCTAAGCATGGGCGAGCGGCAATTGGCTGCGTCTTCAATGCATGACGATCGTGTCTTGACGTCATCAAATCAATCACCGATATCCCCAACAACATTGCCGGATGACGACGAGAACAAGCATTCACCGATGCCACACACGGATTATGATTTAGATTTAACAGGAATCGAGGCTCTACCGATGCTTCGATCGATAGACGAGTCGCCGACAGATCTCTACCGGTATCTTGACCCTCTCTTTGCATGGGATTAGCGATATATCCTCCGGTCTTAACCCTTTCATTTTATCATAATCTTTTTTGTGCTCTAAATTGTATTCCCATGTGCATCATATTCCTGGGACCTACTTGCAGGGGTAGAAGTTCAAGAGAGTTCTAGAAGCTTGTCTCAATTGGAATATGTCTGAGTTCGTCCTGACTGTTGTGTGTGTCAGGCGCACATTACAAAATTTACCATGCTCTATAATTTCTCGGCTGAAGTCTTTGTGTTTTCTGATCACTACTCACCATATACTCATCCGTAGGATCTTCAACAGTGTCAACCCTTTCTTCGTCTCTCCCTGTCTCTGTCGAGCTGACTCGGAACTTGAAATTAAAGCCGAAATCTCTCGCCCACAGATGGCCACACATGTTTGATCAGACAACTGATGTGATGGTTAGCTTGACCTGGTCACTCGATCTGGGACCCGCCAACAACCCGCTAACCATATCATACATCACTGAGCGGCATCCCTAAGCGATTTCTTTACGAAGCTTGATCATAATCCCCCCCCAGCTTTTCTAATGGTTAAGAAATCTGTTCGGTTGGTAACTGCCTTACTTATTGGGAGATCACGGTCTGACAAGAAATGTAAACAGGTCAAAGAAGGTCAATTTCGTTCCGGCTCAGGCTACGACCTTCGAGTTCCCCCCCGAAATAGAATACATAATTTTTCAATGGGCGGCACGGATATTCCCTACAGATGCAGCCACTCTATCAGTCATATGCAGGCGCATACAGCCATATGTTGAATCCGTCATCTACGAAAGTCTGCTTGTAATGCCTGATGGCGAGGATCCCGATATGGCACGCGCTAAACGTATCTTGCCAACTCTGCTATCACGTCCATCAGCATTTTTTGTGACGAATGTCCGTAACTTCGGTATCAGGATAAACGTACCTAGGGACATCGTGGAGATCATTTTATCCAAATGCACTGCTATTCGACATCTAATTCTAGGGATGGAGGAGAAGGATGGTTACGCGCCGATGGTCGCTCCAACAGCCCATACATTGACATCGCTCATCATTGACAGACATTTGTTGAAAGAAATGGCTCAATGTGGGATTGAATTTCCAAATCTATTGTTTCTGGGATTGCGCTGCTACCCTTCCCACACACGTGTTGTGCCCCTGGAGTGGATCCCTTCCTTGAAGACCGTCTTGCTGGACTTGAATAATTATTCTACCAGTTATCCTGACCCTCAGTGTTTGAAGGACATCGGGACGGTCCTTTCCACCACTCCCCAATTACGAGCACTGATGGTGAATGCAGCTAAACGCTTCAAGTCGATGCCCACCATAAAGCAATACATCAAGGGTCGAAATGTTGCCAATCACATCGAAATCACGTTCAGCTCCAACTGGGACATGGAAGTGGAATGGAGGC
>JABAKA010016209.1:0-15814 GCA_018857285.1 Termitomyces sp. Mi166#008 | reverse complement strand
CATTGTTGATCTGCTGGGTTGGGAACTTGTTTGGATTATTGACAGAGTAGGATTGAAGCTAGAGGGCTGAAAGTAGGACCAAAAGGAAGGGCTGAAGAAGGAGAATAAAGGAAAATTATAGCAAGGCAGAGAAGTGAAAGGTGAAGAGAGATAGGTCCCCTGACAATGTTCAAATCTGTTGATGTCAATGATATAGGCCCTACTCAGATATTCTTTCTCAAACAAGTACATTCATGCCAGAATTCCTCTCCATACTCTTGTTTATCATCTAAGTGTAAAACACATATGCTCAGTTTCATGGATCCATGATATTGTTCTGCTACAAACTTTCACTAAGTCATCCAGTCTCAATGTGTTTGACTCCCATAGTTGCATTAGGTGTGCCTCTTGGACCACTGTTCTTGTTGCTAAACTTGAACTGAAACTCAAAAAAGCTCAAAGACAAGCTACAGCATATAAAGCTACAACTACTGGGCCAAAACTGATAATTGTCATGCTTTTAATTCAGACTCAATTACAGAGGAAGGTTGCTGTTTATGGCCTCCTTCACTACTCAAAGGTTTGAAAAGATGGCTGAACATCTTATGCTCTGATGATGTTTCACATGTCAAGCAATGTTTATCAACTAGTCATGTGAGGGAACTCAAAAGACCAACCATAAACTATTCATGAAGTCCATCTGTGCTGAGTGCCAGTTGTTGATTATCAAAGGAAAGATTCCACTTAATCCCACTTAATGCTCTTGCTAATGAGTATTGGATAGGTTCTGTCTCTAAAGTTCTTGCAAATCTCAACTGAGTCAAACAGATATCTGTAGCCAAAATTGAAAGATCTCTCTGCTATGCTCATGTAGCATGTAGCTACTTTGGGATTGAAAAAAATAAGCACTCACTTAATAACATTTAAATCTCCAGTTGAGAAGGCCTATGATATGTTACCTCCTCTTTAAGCTGAACTTGATGATGTGTTAACAGTTTTACTTACAGGTCATAGAAGACTTGATGTGCATGCCATTGTTAGTTTGCAAAAACATAGTGAAGCAAGCATTAGAGTGGCTCAAACTGAATTATTCTGCATACAATGACATTCAAATTTCAGACTCAATCTTGATGAGTATCCAGAAGACATACTATGTAATGGAGTAGGCTGTCTCAGCCTTATTTGGACATTCATATCACAGCCACCTTAGTCTTTTTTCTTTTACCATTGTCACTATGCTTGTGTAGCTGCCATTCTCTTTATAGAACTGGATCTTACACACCTGGGACAGTCAAGGGATCAATAAGTCAACCAAACCCTGCAAATACATTCCATTTTTTTTTTGCATAACCAGCCTTAATGGCTTTGCCACTGGGCTATAAAAAGGTTACAACTGCACATTATAACTCTGCTTTCTCTGACTTCTGGACCTTCTCAGGATGCTTTTGAGACCTTCTTTTCTTCCTATCAAAGGTTCCTTCCCTGTTGAAAAGATTGGAGGAGGTTTAGAGCTGGATGGGATATGTTTAAGGAGAGGTGGATGTCATCAGAAAACATTGGGTTGGGAAGGAGTGCTTGGTTCATTTTGCACCTTCTTCCCCTTATCTCCAGGATCATTCTGACACATGGATGACCCCCATATATCACACCTTCTAGTTCTATGCTCAATGTTGTGCTCAATCACTGATTTGCCAATATCTTATGATCTGCAGCACTGTTTACCTTGATTCTAGCGTTGTTGTACTTGCCTTGACTAGCGCTACTCAGCAATACCTGGTTTCATACTAATTCAAATGATGGTACCCTCCCTCTTGGCACTGTCATTGCTGTTCTAAACATCAATCAGTCATATCTTGCAATCTGTGGCATCATTTGCCTCAATTTCTGCTCCCAATGATACCTGGTTTTATACCAATCTGAGCTGCAGTTTATTCTTATCCATCACATTTGGTTGTGGTGCTTTTGGCTGGCACCTCATTATATGCTCTTGCACAGTGCACAAAAATATTCCATCTATACCCTACTTCTTATGGATCACCCCCATTCACCCTTACCATGTCTTCTTTGCCACTGGTCTTGATCTAAGAACCTACTTTGTTCTGTATGCACCTCACACTTGCCTTTTTCAGTGTTTATCTGAGTTGACTATGAGGTCTTTAGCTTGAGGAGGCCTTTGGTATGATCTGAAGGGGTCAGAACTCCATCTATGTTCCTATTTTGTTCCATATGTGCCTCACACTTGTGTTCATATTGTGTCACAACATCCAGAACAACTGAAAATGGATATGAGTAGGTAGAATGGATGAAACTGGTAAGATGTGAGTTCTCAAAGCTTTGGAAAAATTCTTTGAGAGTCAAGGTGAATCTTACAGGTTTACAGTAGTCACTGAAACTGGCACAGCAGCTTGTGGGATCTACATACCATTATCTTTTTGAAATAAATGATGTTAACGATGATTCACCAGCCCAGTTAGCACAAGTTAAATCTAGACTTGTAGGAGTCAAATACATATTTTTTGATGAGGTATCAATGCTATTGTGGTTGAAACATGTACAGGATATCTGCTTGACTTGATAAAATCACAGGTAAACTACACCTTCTATTTGGTGGACTCAATATGCTATTAGAAGACTTTGCTCAGCTACCATCCATAGTCAGAAATGAACATGCCTCAACAAATATCAGATTTACCTGAGAAAAATTGTTTCTTTGAACTGAACTAGGACAATCAGAACTCTGGTTGCTAGCTTTATCTAGGCTAAAATGATTGATAGCCTCAGTTTCTTGAGCTGTGTTGGTCAAAAGCTCTTTAAGACAATGATTGACACAACTGGACATCTTGAGTTCCTGTTCTTCCTATTGGAGCTTGGCCTTTCAATAAGCATCAATACAGAGCTGTGATTCTTTGTCTTCCTTGTGATACTTTGTAAGATGATGCTCATGTGCAGCAGGAGGAGCAAACCAAGCAACTTCATCATAGATATAGTGAGTCTTGCCAGCTCAAGGAGAGCCCACTGCTTCAGCCAATATGTCTTGTTCCTCAGGATTTATATTGCACTCAAAGTCATAAGGGTCTACAAACTGTTCTTTGCAATGCAGTTCAAGCAGTTTGATGCTTGCCTACAAGCATTGGTTAATACAAGATGCAAGTTTATCTGCTATTACTTACATTTTTGATTGCATCAAGTGCTGTGACACTATGCTTATGCATAGCATGATAGGGTTTGTCATCTTCATCAAGCAGCTCAATAGAAAATAAATCTGATGCAGCAAATTTGTTGGACACCAGCTTGAGCAAAGCATTAAGTTCCTGAGTATAGTCAAGATGTTGCTGAATAATAGGCAACTCTGCAATGTCTGCCTTGATGACCTCCAAATTGTCTTTATCCAAGACTTTTGTGCCAATCTGGAGCATACCAAGGTCTCCACACTGAAGGCTCATTATCAAGAACACCTTCCAGAGCATAATGGATTGCATATCAAGGCTTTTTGCTTCTGTCACATTTATGCAGAGGAATAGCATTAAAGCAGAGTTGGACAATGGGATCTTGGAGAAAAGGTTTATTTCAGCCTTGCAGAGTATATGTCTGCTCAATCTGAGATGGATGTGCAAGAATGAGTAGCTAAAAAGATCCAGCATGCTGCTGCCTTCAAATGATTGGAATAATTAGCAGCACCTTTGGATTGAACATCCTGCAATGGTTTTTGAAGGTCATTGGCTTTAGAATACAGCTAAGAAGAGATTGCAGAAATAATGGTGTAAAGATTTGGATTCTTGGGTGATTTGACTATAGTGTGGAAGCATTTCCAGCTTTACTAAGCAGTACACATTTAGACAGCTTACTTGGATGTTTCATGCTCTGAAGTTCCAAGTATTGACTCAAGGAGATTGGTTATCAGATCAAATCATTCTTGATCAGTGACAATTCAGTCATCAATATGATAAATTATAGTAAAAAAAGATTGAGCAGGGATTTGTGATGGTGTAACATATCAAGTAATAAAAAGAATACATCACATAAAGTAAATAATATTTCATGTAGATGAGAGCATTAAACCTCAACATACCAGAGATTGTTCAGGTATTTGCCTTTCCCTGAAGTGTTCTGTGCATATGTTCAGCCTCAAACCCATTCTGTGCAAGTACATTTGATGTATTGTTGGCTTTACTTTGCTCAGCTAAAGTAATGTTTATGGGCTGAATCAACTCACAGACATTGCACAAAACATTCTCAAGAGCCAGACTAAGCAACATATCCTTCATTGCTTCTGCAGTCCAAGGGCTGAAATATCCCAGAAAAGTGGCAACAAGGCCTGAAACATAAGCAGTAGACTTTGTTTCATTCATCAGTTTTCACATTAATGTCTTTTATTGAATGAGAAGTATATATACCATGGATGTACCAGATTCAACTCTAGTTGCCTGAAAAAAAAAAATATCAGAAATAGTCAATAAGCATCGAAATGCTGCAAATAAAACTTACTTTTTCATTTCCAATCCAGGTGCTAACAATGTCTTCACCTGGAGCAAATATATCAACAGCTGGCCCATAATTTGAGAATGAAGTTTGATGATCTGTGATATTAGAAGCAGCAACAGTGATTGCACTAGGGCAATGAGCAGGAGAAAAAAGGCTTGCATCTGTTGCATTATTGCCTGCTGCGGCCTAATTATATGCTATACTCAGCATATATTTTCACAGAAAATAAGAAAACAGTGCTTACAATAACAAGAATATAGTCATGTGTCAGCTAGAATTGTTTGAAAACAGACAATTCTTGTAAGATCATAGATAATGCTTGTACAATAGTGGAGAAAGACATACTTTAGCAACAGCACGATCAAGGGGTAGAAGTATATTCCATGTAAGAGAAGAAGAAACAACAGATGGGCGACCAGAGGCCTTGGCAGATTCATAGATATAATCTAATCCACGGAGCCTAAATTATAAATGTAAGTTAGCAGTAAAACAAATTTCAAGTTCACTCACATATTAGAAGCCCAGCCATAACTGTAATATTTTTAAATTGGATGCTGTGATTAATAAAGTATATAAAAAAAATGAAGATCTTACAGGTTCTTATCTAAAACTTTGACTGCAATAATATTTGCATGCTTTGCAACACCATATGTAGTTCCAGCTGCTATTCCACTTTACTATAATTAGGGTAAGAAGAGTTGATCTATGACTTGACAACTTACGCACAGTGTGTTCCATGACCATTGTCATCTATATCAGGGTATTTACCAAATGTCTTACCCCACCTTGCACGTCCACCAAAGTCAGTCTAATTAATACTGAGTAGAGCACAGAGGTAGTGATTGGTAGAAGCTTACATGGTTAACATAGACACCTTTATGCATTATGACATAAAGAAGTGAATCATGTGTAGATAGGTAAACAGGCTTACCTGAATCTGGGAAAAGTATTTGAACAATTAAATCACATAGTTTTCATCAACACATACCAATAACATATATATCAACACCTTGACCTGCACTGGGAAGGTAATTAAATGTGAAATTAGTTGCTCTGTGTAACACAATGTCAGTTGGTTTGATGATTAACAGTAATACAGTAGTACATACATAATATTCCAATATTCAAGCTTTTTTGCAGAACTTAATCGTGCAAGTCCCCAAGTAGCATTAGTTCTAACATTGATAATATATATTTAGAATCAGTGAACAGTGAATAAGAAAAAAGGACAAACTGATAAACAGCACCATTCCCAGCAATGTCCTCATAAATTCCCTCAACATTAGGATTGGCTTGTAGTTTTTCAATATCCTTATCAGTGAATTTCCCTGTATTCATGAATTTAAAAATGAAAGAAATAAGATATTTTATATCATACCAGTACAACCATCAATGATCTTATAACAGTGTACTTTGACATTCTCATTGGCAAAAGATAATGTGGCATTGTTAGATTTAAATGTCACAATATATTCACCATTTGTTATACCAGCAGATCTGGTAACATTAACTAGATGGTTGGATATGGCAAATGTTGGAAAAACCAAGGCAATGCTAGCAAAGAGGGCAGCAGAGAAGTACATTGTAGAGGCAAAACAGCTTACTGAGACAATAGTCAATGTACAATGCATAGTATCCTTGCCTTTATATCTTTCTTTTCCTTCTTTCCTATCTTAGGAACCAGTGACACTAAGGTAACAAATGCAAGACATCAGTCAGTCAACATTATATGAATGAAAGCAGTAATATTCTATATGTATTATTGTGGTGCATTTTACCTGATAGACAAGGTTTTTCTGAGCCACATTCACCCTTCATTTATAGAATCAATCAGAAAATTTTGAGTAGTCTTGGAATGGTCTTCAAAAATATTTAAAACACATGCCCCTGTGTCATAACTATCATATTCATCCTTCATTTACCCATTCATTTTAGACATAATAAGAGAATTTTGACTAGTCTTTGAATGGTCTTGAAAAAATGATGAAAATGCATGCCAATGTATCATAACTGTCACATTCATCCTTCATTGATCCATTCATTCCAAAGAATAAATAAGAGAATTTTGCCTGGTCTTAGGATAGATGGTCTTGAAAAATGATCAAAACACATGCCAATATGTTATAACTGTCATATTCATCCTTCATTGGTCCATCCATTTTAGAGACATGCCCATGTGTCATAACTGTCATATTCATCCTTCATTCACCCATTCATTTTAGACATAATAAGAAATTTTGACTAGTCTTGGAATGGTCTTCAAAAATGATCAAAGCACATGTTATTGTGTCATAACTATTTTATTGTATTTTGATGTAATTGTATCACCTATTGTATGCTAAATGATTTGCATAGCCTTTACAGAACAGCCATGTCACCTGAGCTATTCTCATTGAGAAAGAATTGACAAGGGGTACTCAAAATTAAAATTGCACATATAGAGCTGAATTTTTTTTCATGGCCAGTGATTTGACCTAGCTAAATAACTGCTGAGTAATCTTTTTAAATAAGGTCCTTGGCCAGAAGTTCATAGCTGACCAAGTTTGCTTTCATTTACATACCCATGATTTCAGACCTGTATACTATGTCATAACACATCTGAACACATATGATGATACTCTAGAATGCTTTGATCACATTCCTCACTGTCTGGGTCATGTTATCTAGCAGTAGAACAGAAATTTCAGATTGCAGTTTTTAGAACAAGATGTGTTCAATAAAGTTTAAAGTGTGCAAACAGCATTGAATGGACCCTCACAAAGAGGAACCCAAAGGATATTGAGTATTGTAGAGGTGGCTATAGGCATACTCACTCCAGCATGTGGGATGATGGGTGAATAATCTTGGCAACATGACATGATTTTAAAGGAGCTCCACCTCTTGTAAGAAGTGTTCTCCCTACAGACCCAAGAGTTCTTTAAGAACCTGGGGTGCCCTGCATCAGAGGCCACCACAGAGGTCTGGGCTGATTGCATCTTGACATTCTCTGAGCTCTATGAGTAAGGAGATCTCCCACCACATCAGCTTGGACTTCTACAGGGTGACGCCTTGCTGCATGATGAGTTGCATGATTTGGTCACTGAGATCCACATTTTCTCCTCACTGGGTGAGTTTAGGAATCTGACCAATGCCACATACTTCTTCCACATTCAAAAAGAAACATCCACAGCTCAATGTGCCCCTGACACCACTGCTCCAAAACCTGCTGCCATGAATTTAAACAATCAACATCAGAATAACCTGGAAGCAGCTTTAACCCTCCTCTGAGAGGAAGTTGAGTATCTTGGTGTTATTGTGTTCCCTGATGGAGTCTCTGGACCCTGCCAAGGTTGATGCCATCATCAACTGGAACCATGGAACCTCCAGGAACTTCAGTCCTTTCTAAGCTTCACCAACTTCTATCAGTGGTTTATTGACAACTATTCAGGCATCACCAAGCACCTGACCCACCTAACTAGGAAGGATACCCCTTGGAATTGGGATGCAGGCTGTCAGAGTGTGTCTTCAACCTTCTAAAGAAGGCATTCACCCCTGCTTCAATCCTCTGCCACTACAATCCATCGCTCCTCATCATCCTCAACTGTGACACCTCTGACTATGCAATTGCCAGAATCATCTCACAGATAGGTCAAGGACCTTTGATCCATGGCATTCTATACCCAGTCCATGATTGCCACAGAACTCAACTATGACATCTACAACAAAGAGCTCTTGGTCATTGTCAAAGCGTTTAAGCAATGGCAAGCATACTTAGAGAGCGCACAGCACTGCATTCAGGTATACTCTGATCACAACAACCTCCAGTACTTCACTACAACAAAGCAACTCAGTTGGTGCCAGACATGATGGTCCAAAACTCTCTCTGAGTACAACTTCACCATCCACTACTGCCCTGGCTGCCTTGGTGCCAAGCCTGACACACTGACTAGGAGATCAGATGTATACTCAAAAAAGTCTTTTGAAACAAATCATAACACCTTCAACAAACATGTTGTCATCCTCTCTAAGCATCTCAACTTCACATCTTTTCCAAGCATAGTCTGCCCAATGATATCATCTCTGACCAAGGTACACTTTTTGTTTCCAAGTTTTGGCAGTCACTATGTTGGGCCCTGGACATCAAGTCAAACCTCTTGACTGCCTACCACCCTGAAACCAATGAACAAATCAAGTGAGTCAACCAGACACTGGAACAGTACCTTTCATTTATGTGAACTACCTGCAGAATGACTGGTGTGCAGAACTTCCCATTGCTGAGTTTACTTACAACATCTCTCCTCACTCCAGCACCGGTGTATTCTTCTTCTTCACAAATAAGAGATACCACCCCTGGCTCATTGTCTCCCTTTGCAATATCCCTTCATATGTCACTCACAAAGTTGCCCATGATCTCCAATCACTGCAAGAGTACCTCACTACAAGGTAGAGAAGATCCTTGACTCCCATATGTAGTGGAGTAAGGTTTGCTACCTGGCCTGGTGGCTTGGATATGGACCCAAAGACAACACCTGAGAACCCTTTAACAACCTTGGAGGAGCTGCTAACATGCTCTGAGACTTCCACAGGTACTTCCCCAACAAGCCATGGAATCTCAGATCTCAGTGAAGATCTAACAGTTTTCCACCCCTGCCTAGGAATAAACTGCTGGCACAACATGCATCTCAAGGGTCTCAATGCTAGTGGGGAGAGTAATGTCATGACCCATCATTTTTGCCTCATCATCCTGTATGACTTTCCCACCATGCACCTTCTCCACCATCACTGACATGTCCTGACATGCCTTATGCATCAGCCACAGTAGTGTTTTGTTTTTCTATTAGTAATACTTATAAGTAAGACTGTTTCATGTTAGGAGTGTATTGCTGATGTGGATAATGGAAAACTTGTATAGTAAGAATGGAATGGTAAGTAATTAGTCAATAGTGATGTAAGATGTATTAACAGCAAGGATAATGAGATCGGAGGATAAATAATCCAGTGAAACTAAAGGCTTTGCATCTTTTAGCCAGAGTCTTTAGCTTGCATCAAGTCCGTTTGAGCAGCTTTCTGTAATCTCCTGAATTCAAAGGGGGTGCTATTTCATATTAACTTTTGAATATGGTGGGCTCTGTGTGCAAAATTCTTGATGAAGATGCACAGAACATCAAGACACTACCCATCACTGACATGACATCAACATCCTCAGCAACATGTCTCCATTACTGCTAATGTTGATCTAGCACCCCTTGCCATTGTCATTAACAGCAAGCTCAATGATTTACTTAAAGGTGAGTCTAAAAATTGAAAAAAAAGCTGATGGATATACTCAAATGTCAAAGACAATCTACACTACTCTCTGCACCATCCCTGCAAGCAATCTATTATTGTTGACATTGTTGACATCTGTTTTTGTTCTGTTATTGTCTTTCTTGCTGTTGTCCTCACTACTTTCCTTGACCTTGCACAGATTATCCTCTTGCATATCATTGCTCTCCTGAGCCTCACTGCCTTCTCAATTGTCAATGTTGTCTTCCTTTACTAGAACACTTGTTCTTCTCATACCCTGGTTAAAGAATTTCAATGAAGTCTTGTTAGGTTGCAAGCTTCTGGAGCTTTTTCTGATGTTGCATGTTGCAGCTTTGAAGCCACTCACAGCTACAGGTAATTTGGTGAGCATGGGCACTGTCAATCCCATGCGTACATCTTCTTTGTCTTCCAGGTAGGCCTCCTCATCATGCATATACATAATTAACTATCAGATCTTAATGTTCAGATGAAGCCCTCAAGAGTGTCCAGACTTTGCTCATATCAATGCTTTCATGCCATTTTGGCAGCTTGAGCTCATTTGTTGCTTATTGGCATCCAACTCTCCTTGATACCAAGCCTATTTTTAGTTGTGCACAATGTTAAGATCCTTCTCAAAATCTTTTAGTGCATGGCAGTGCTCTATTTCCTTGGATGATGCATGCCATGAGTCTTGGAGATGATGATGTTCCACTCTGCTGATGCTTCATCAAGTTCTTTCCTGCCTCTGTAGCAAGTTCAAAGTCCAGTTTGAGATCTTAATGCAACTCACTTGCTTGCATTGAGGTTAACAAGTTTCTGGCAAGAGTGGTTTTCTGAAAAGGTTTGTTAAGTGCTCATATTTCTCACACAACCACTTGTCAAAGACTGAGGCAGTGATGTTCCTCATCTGTTTTTCAAGAACCTTCTAAGTGGCAAAGATTTCAATTTCTTATTTATAATTGTTAATGAGGAAATCACCTGTAAAAGTTCATTTAAATGGAATACAAAAGGAAGCAAAGGATGACATGCTGAGATTCTAATACATGTCAGTTTTGTCCATATGCTTGTTTGTGGTGGAAGGCACTTGGGTGGTATGTAGAGGAGGCAAGTGCACTGAATTTTGAGAAGAAGCACTTGTGGCTTTTAATATCTTCAAGACTCAGTTCCATCACATACTTTGCAAGGAACAAGAGTTGGCACAATCTATTGTGTGCATGACTATGAAAGCTGCCAATGAATGAATATGCATGGTCCAACTGGGCTTTGATCAAGTGTCTTCTTAAACTTGCAGCCAATGTCATAGTCTTCACTAATACACAAATAGAAAGTTCTAGTAATTCTTCCACCATTGTGTAACAGAGAATAATTATAATATGATTATAATTATTATTTTACTTATCTTGACTCTTATTTGGATCACCTTTCAGTGATGCCAGTTATATACCATGTATTATGTAATGTAAGGGTAGCTTTGCCCCTACTTCACACAGTGTAACAGAATCCAAGACTGGTCTGACTTACACTGTATGAAATGTAAGTGGCAACTCCATAACAACACCATTACACATTGCCAGAGGATACTTTGCACTGAATTGTCATGAAGGATAATTAAACCAGATGAATGAATAGAAAGGATGTTTTACCCACAGCTCTGTACTCTGTATTATGTTAGCTACCAATAAAAAAATCCATGGCAGCATAACACCAGGAAAATCCTAGTTTCATCAAACACTACCCATATATGAGCTGTTATCTCATTTATCATATTCTTCCAATATCCTTCACATGAAGTCCCAGCTACTCTATTGAGTCAACACTCAATGATGGCATGAGTTGAGGTGATTTATAAGTTACTATATGGTTTTCTGTGTCAATGAGCAACATTTCTTTAAGCACTTCTTTTGCCCATCAATCAACCTGTTCTCTATGCATATAGTAATCACCTCCAATGGTGCTATCATCTCTGATTTCCCTTGATCTTGCAGGCTTCTCCACTTTATTCTCATTGGAATCTTGAGGCCTCATAATGAAGGCTCTGCTTAAGTGAATCATTACCATCCATGGTCACCAACATATCAAATATAAGCTGGTCTTCTTCTTCCAGTCTGTGCATGTTTGAGCTGCCAACCTGGTGTATTCCATTGCAAAGCAGATTGAACCTTTCTATTGACTGCTTTCTGAATAGCAAGATACTGGTCATAGGCAATGGAGAATAGGTTGCTCAAATTTGGTAGTCCCTGAAGATCACACAGGCTTTTTACAAAGGGCTAGATAGCAAGGTGGAGGCAATGCAGGTGAGGTGTTCTATAAAGCTCAATGACTTGTATTATGAACATGACAGTTGGAGTCTCTGGTGCTAAAGGCATGAGCCTTTGCAGTACCAACAACATTGCAATGTCTAAGCTTCTTAGAAAGTGGCACTTTATTCTGGTAAGTTTCTGAGAGTTGAAGTCAGTGATGACAACCAGTTGATATAGTAGAGAGAACACACTAAAAGTATCCACAACCTTGATGGGATAGATGTCTTGTACAACATTGTCATTGTCAAGGATGCCAGCAACTCCTTTTTTAGAAACACCACATGCCTCAATCCTGTCTAAATATGTTTCTACCACTGTGCTGCAAAGCCTCTGCTGATAAATGCATCTATGGGGAAAGAGATGAGAACTGGTGGTTTAGCATGAAAAATGATTGCTGTGAGTGATCAGCTTTTGATCTTTTGAAAAACAACAAAGTGATGGCTGTTTACTAAGTATAATATGAAGAGTTAAAAAAGATGTGACATATAATATTTGAGAGAACATAGGATGAAGAAGCTGTCCAAGGAAAACATATAACAAACAAACTGTCTAAGAAAGGCTTAGTTTAACAAGGAAGACGAGGGTGGGTGTGCAAAAAAATCTGACTAAAACTAGGTAAATTTGATAATGAAAAGTATCCTAATAAGTGAAAGCAATCTGCATATGACATTCTGTCAGCTTACAAGAAAGGGAGAAACTTGCTAGAATATAAATTCTAATGGGGCAAGTTTTGTAAGGCTGTAGTCGCAGTGAGAGATGAGTATATCACTCATCAAAGATAGGTGAGGGTCATACTTTGGGAGTAGCATAATGAAAAGAGTCAAGGAATGATTGAAAGTGAGAGATGCTACTCTGCAAAGAACATAGTGAGTGACAACAAGGTCATTGCCAAGCCATTGCTTATCTTCTGCCTAGGTCAAAATGCCAAAAGTATAACCACAGCTGCTTCTGAAAAGTAGAAAAATCATCTCAGTTGTGTTAAGCAAAAGGTAATCTGCTGCTCAAGCCATTGGAATATCTGTTGCTGATAGATCTGTTGACAAAAGCCACTGCCATATCCATTGCAAAGGGGATGCATGCAAAATTATATTATACTTTGTTCCAAAAGTAATCAAGTGTATGTACACCCTGGATGGGCATAGAATATACTGTAGAGTCCAATTCCTCTGCACCTGATTTCCTGTCTTCCAGCTCAAATGTGGCCTCAGAAAGAGAACCAAAATCATATTCATTCCCAAAATTGTCAAGCAGATCACTTTCTATCAGGTATGCAAAATCATCTGCAATATATAGACCTGTTGGCTGTTTCAGTGTTTTTTCACTGAGGAATGCTCTGAATATGCTACTGCTTGTGGAACTTGGTGATGATGATTTTTCTGATAAAATTTCAGAAATGTCAGCAAAGTGAGCTGGAGTCAAGGGGCTAATAGGCCTACATCCAGCTCCAGAAACCATTTTCTCAAAGCTTGCAGTGGCAGGAGGAGTGGACATCTCATCCAGAAGTTGGAACAGATCCCTGCTAGTAAAGGCTGGCAATATTTCCTGATCTTTTAGTAGCTGGAAGAGTGTCCTTTGGCCATTGGTATCCTCAGAATTGGAGTTGATGATGAACAGCAGATTTGTTCCATGCTCATGATTTCTGTCTGCTGGACTTGCATTGATTGGTATTAATGTCCTCAGACAAGACAAATATTGTTCACTGTCATGGCAGTGCCTGTTGTCTCTACTGATTACACCTCTCTATTGCAAGCAGACTCCAGCAGCAAATGGTTGTTGGAATAGAGCTATTCTCAGAAGCACCCACAGGACAGGCATAGCAATGCAGCAGCAGAGATGCCTTAATTGTCAAATAGTTAAGCAATCAGATTTCATTATTCTGATTCACATGATTCCACCAGTCACAGGTGTATAGGTTGACCACATCTCCTGAGTGGTTTGGCACACTCCAGGCTTCAAACTCCTCTTCCACCTTCTGTGGAAAGGTGGAAGGCTCTGATTATTTGAAAAGAGGAAACCACATGATTAGAGTCTTGACCAGGGTGAAAACCTCACATGTGATGGAGTTCACACTGGCCACCCCAATTTAAGCCAAGACAAAGTTATCAATGTTGAGATATGCCAGGGATCTACTATAATGATGTCTTACCAATTCCATATCCAGATGTTGTATCATCCAGAGTTTGCTGGCTGGCAAGTGCCACACATAATCAAGACCTGCAGTAGTAAATTATCTCTTGCAGGTTGGAAGCTGCAGACCCAGCTGATGCTACAGGATAAGAAGCCATTTTGAATAAGCAGGATTAAACTTAAGTAACAGAGACTCAAAAGAGGTTGCAAGCTCAAATGTAGTACTGAGCAAATGCAGACAAAAACTACAACAAAATCAACTGTTTTAAGCATGTGACAGTGCTATACATAGTATTGACATGTTTTCATCAGGGTTTCTGTTCTGAAATCTGACTGTGATAAATCTGCTGTCCATTCTGTCCAAGTCTGTCCAACACATATCTGTTGTTCACTCATCCTCAATAGACCTGTTGCTGATTGTGGTGGAAAGAATCTGATGTGAACCCTTCTAAACTTGTTAGTTGCCAAGAATGCCAACTCTTGCCACATGGCTACCTTTTTGTCTGAATATGCTTTCAGACTTTTCTTACTGTTTGTCATTCTTTGTTCTGACCAGATCTCTGCCTGTCTTAGCAGATAGCAGACTGTCCACTCCATCTTCTGTCCATTGGTTCTGTTGTGCCCAAGCATGTTGGTAGTGAACTCAATTAACTGAATGTGGATCAGAGATATCAGGCTCTATCAGAAATTAAATATTGTAAACTACTTACATTCACAAACAGATTCTACATCATTCTTTATGTCTGGATTAAATTGCCATATTTAAGGAATTGGTAGCCTTGATGATCCTGAAATGTTAGGATCACAGATGGCAGTGCTCATAGCCAGGTCAGCTTTCTTCAGTGCTTTATACTTCTGTTCAATCCTTGAATCACCTTTCAGTCTTATAAGTGCAGCATGGCATTTTCCATAGGCATGGGCTTCAGAAAAATTGAGGTTTGGACTTGAAGGATTGATGCTTGAGTAGAAGCAATCTGGACAATATGAGAATACATGATCAATTCTGCAATGAGCTCACATAAAGTTTGCAAGTGCCTTCTAATTTGTAGTTTCTGCAGATCCTGCTCCATAATGGAGAATTATGAGAAGTCATTCACAGTTGTGGATGGCAAGCAGATTTTAAACTCTTCTGGTGCAACAACATCTCATTGCATGGGAAATCTGCTGCATGGATACTTTCATTGGCCAGTTCATCATTGTCAAATGCCTTGGCAACTATGTCAGGCTTCAGCACCATAGTCTTATGTGTAGTAAGAGTATATCTGCTCCTTGCTTGTAGAATATTGAGCTGACCATAGCACAGGAACAGATGATAATGATAACATTGTCCTCTTATATGTACCTGCAGGTTTGAATTTTCAGCATGAGGATCTGGAAGTTGACCAATGTAACCACCCTTGGAAGCTGTGGAGGATGGCTCTCACCTGACAAGCTTGTTGATGGTGATAAGCCCCCAAAAGTTCTAATTGTGAAATGTTTAAATTTTCAAAAATTTCTTGTTTTTGTGATGCAACAGGTCACATGACTAAACACATGATAACACGTGACCTAACAAAACACAAAAATTGTGCCCAGTAGTTGTACTCTAGAACATTCTGTCTTGGAAAAAGGGTAGCATAGGGAAAAACAGTCTAAAAAGAGGTTTGCTATGACTTTATAGG
>JABAKA010016208.1:0-15905 GCA_018857285.1 Termitomyces sp. Mi166#008 | reverse complement strand
ATTGTTGATCTGCTGGGTTGGGAACTTGTTTGGATTATTGACAGAGTAGGATTGAAGCTAGAGGGCTGAAAGTAGGACCAAAAGGAAGGGCTGAAGAAGGAGAGTAAAGGAAAATTATAGCGAAGCAGAGAGGTGAAAGGTGGAGAGAGATAGGTCCCCTGACACTGAGAGGCTGGTGGATAACAGAGATAGCAGGAGGCTGAAGGCCATCCCATTCACATGAGTACACTGGTCCTGCCATGGGCAGAGCAGTGCTGGTGAGTGCTGGAGCAGTCCACACCTGGTTCTGAACCCTGGGCAGCACTCTAGTATAGGTTCAGAGATCCAAACCTTGTATGGGAGGAGGTACTAGAGAGTGCCAGTCAATGCCAGGACCTCAATGGATTGAAGGCCCCAGCAAATACCCAGTTTGATCCATCAGCCAGCAGCGAGTCAGAGGAGGTGGTGTGACAGGTACAACAGGCTGCTGCTGGCTCAGAGGAGTGACAGGATTGTTGGCTGGGTTTGGAAAAATGGGGCAACTGTACTGATCAACTGTGTAGGTCATCATTGGCCAGTAGTTTTGAGTATAAGTTGCCATTTAAGCTAGCCAATGAGTGGGGGTAGTCTTGATATTATGTCAGGTCCCACTGACCTGGAGGCTCTCATATAGAGCAATAACCCACTAGTCAGAGATATCTGTGAACTGGCACATAGACTTACAGGGCATTGAAGTGGTCTTAGTCATTAAGAACACAAGATGCACTGAGAAGTCAGGGTTTGAATGTTGATGATGTGAAGTCTGACAAGAGAAAGGTTGATCAGAGGACTTGGAGCAGTGTCAGCAAGTAAAACCAGGAAACAGAATAGATTGAAGAGAACTGAAAAACTAGTATGACAATAATAGAAAAGGAACAAACTGGGACAAAGGGTTGGCAATATCAAGACTAAGGACTGACTACCATGGTATGAAGGTTTAAGTATTATAGCAGAACAGAACACTGGAACGATGTCAGAGGAGGTGGAGGGGGGTGCCAAGACATGTGGCACAGAATTGTATAGTCAGTTTATGGGTAATTGGATGTGAAAGCAAGCTGCAGTGAGCCATCATGGCATGTTTCAGAGATGTTGCCTCAAAAGGAGCATTGGAGATGCAGATCAGATCAGTGATGCAAGTGGCTGATGCATAAGGAGCAGCTGATGCATAAGGCACATCAGAACATGTCAGTGATGGTGGAGAAGGCGTGTGGTGGAGAAGTCATGCAAGATAATGAGGTGAAAATGATGGGTCATGACAGTATATATATATAAACTGTAATAAAAGTATAAAAATAACAATGAAATAAGAGAGAAAATTACCCTCATGCTTAGTTTCAAAAGCTCACATTCTAAGTCATCCTTGCACAGTAAGTTGGCAGCTAGCACTAGCACCACTTCTGTCAAGTCTTTTTGCATTTTAAGTCTACATCATCTTCTGTGGCATTTTGCACTAGACACCCATTGCCAAGCACCTACATTGCCTTTGTGGCATTTTTACATGCCTCTTGAGGCATAGTTTATTCATGTGCTAAGCATCCACTGCAAAGCACCATGCCTTTTGAGGCATAGTTTACTCTGCAGAAATAAAGAAACCGTAGTAAGTATTAGTCTTTATATACTACTACATCCCCCCCCTCCTCCACATCTCGATGCCACTATCACTGATCCACAGCCAACTTTGTCAGGTTCCCTTCATTGCCTTTATCCACACTTTCTCCTGCCTACAATCTACATTGTCAGTGAATACCTCTCATCTACAGAGCACTTTCACCACTGCCACTGAGTTTGTTGCCAAGCTCATCAGCAATACAGTCAGCAAGGGCATCACTAAGACTGACTTCAAAAGGAAGTGAAGTAGCACCTTGGAGGTTTCCTTAGGCATTTGTGCTTCTGCAGAAGTATTCTGATTGCAACTACTCTCCCTCATCTACTAGTTGCATTCCAGGAATTTTGGGTATAAAACAGATAACATATTCCAGTTTCTATTAGTGTAGCTAGTATCAGTTTGGGTAACACACATCACCTTCAAATTTAAATCTCTAGGAACCTGCTGAAACCTGCCTTTACATTTGTGCTTTGAATTGCCACAATTCTTTATAGGTAGCCCACAACCTATATAATCACCCTTACTACATATATAGGTTGTTTTGTGTCTTGAAAGAGAGCTCACACAGATCTCCCTCTCTAGCATGCATTCAGGCAACCAAGCACACTATCAACATTTTTCTTGATTTATGTGGTTGAGTGAATGCTGATGGTTGAGATGGATTGAGATCATGATCACAAATATTGCCATAATTATCAGTGGAGTTGATTGTTTGGAGGGAGTCCTGGAGGCATGTAGTCTTATGCTGTTGAATGCTGCATCTTCCCTGAGTATCTAGGGTTGATAAATGTCATGACTCACATTTTATCTGAGAAGTAAAGAAGTAAACATGTGCTCACTGGCTAGAGTACTTGAAACAATTGTTACTTGAGTTTTTTCAGTCTCAGAATGATATCAAACAATGTCTTCTGCATCCTTGAGCTGGCCATCAGGACCATGAGCACATGAGTCTGTCATTTTGGAAGAAAAAGTTCAACATAATCTCAAATTGCTCCATCACCTTTTATCTCAGCTCATACTGCATGACATGATGTCTTGGGGTTTCAAAAGGGACCAAAATGAAATATATGGATGATCTACACAATGAGAGACAATAAGATGCATGCCAAGAGTAGTTTTAATATCATAATTGAGCTGGTTAGGTGGGGTGGAGGATAAAAATAGATGATAGAGCCAGTGCAACCTACTTTGCAAAGTGAAAAATATTGGGGATCAGGAGAATATGGAGCTTCATATTTTAAATCAACAGTGTAAGTAATAAGGTCTGAGTTCAAGGCACATTTACAGTGCATATTTGTCTAAATTAAATAGATACAAATAACTGTATATACAGCCTGTATTAGTTCATACTATACAGTACAATACAGGCATAAACCATCCTGTAAACCATCCCATAACCTTCAGACTTTTTTGTGCTAGATTTAGCCTGTTTTCCCTTTTTGGATGACACAGAAGCAGGAGTAGCAGCAGGTGGGATGTTTCCTTGTCAATTGCTAGAGAATCAGTCATAGTAGAGGAAATAAAGCAGGTAGCACAGCTACCATTGTCCTCCAGGATTAGGTCTGTATTAGGAAAGTAAGATCAAAATCTAATTGGATCATCTTGTGTGTCCAAGATTCTGGCACCACATGGGAGTGTACAGTTTTTCTAGTTTTGTTTTTTTGGTCATGCCAAATCTATACTGCAATAAAAATGAGCAGCTTTCTTGCAATAATTATCTTTTCAATTTTCTGCTTAGTTAATCATGCATTACTTATATACTAAGCCTGAGTACTTATTGCCATGCAGTGTGCTGTTAAGAAGTGCGATCCTGATAAACACAATGTAAGTCTAAATCCTCAGTCTTTATGCAATTGACTGTATTTTGCATACCTGATAAACATGATGTAAGTCTAAATCTATGGTATGTGTAAGTATTGTGTCCAAAGCATGTGAGATAAGTTAGTCTACTCACCCTCAGTCTCTATGCAATTGACTGAGGGTGCTGCAAGTCTGTCTAGTGTATATATGTGATTTCCTGCCATTGTTCAATTGTTCCTTTCTGGCCCTAGTGGCCCTGTCATTGTTATGTATTCTTTGGCCCCCACCATCAGCACTCATGGTGTCTCTACATGTCATATCGCAACACTCCTCCTCACTGTGAGTGCTCTGCTCCTCCTTGTATGAGATCCTGTGTTATTCCCAATAGCTCCCATAACTTTGTGAATTGTGGGGCTGGTAGCACCTTTGTAAACATGTCAGCATTGTGTTTGGTATTGATATACTGTATAGTGATCTTCTTCGATGCAACATGTTTCCTCAGAAAGTGGTATTTGATATTGATGTGTTTCACATGTTGGTGGAGCATTGGGTCTTTGGATAGGTTTATTGCAGAATTGTTATCACAAAGTATCGTCGTGGCTGTTGTAGGCATGTAGTCAAGGGCAGTTAGAAGTGTTCATAGCCAAATACATTCCTGTGTGGCCTCGAATGCCACCATGTATTCTGCTTCACATGAAGAAGCTGCCACAGTCTGTTGTTTCTGAGTTGACCATGATATTGCCCCAGACCAAAGCAACCATGTATATCCTCCAACACTCCTTGTATCAAGACAGTTTGCCCAATCTGAGTCTGTAAACCCCACTAAAGTTATCTATTGTTGTCCACCAAGTAGTAATCCTAGTGTCTAAGTGCCTTTTAGGTATTGTAGTGTTCAAATTGCAGTGTTCTAGTGTGTCTGGATAAAGCAATCTAGGTCTTGTAATAGTTGTTGAACTGTGTATTGTATATCAAGGCGAGTTGATATGGCTAACTATAACAGGCCCCCAATTAGCTGCCTGTATGGAATTTGTGCTATCTTGTCACACTCACTCTGGAGTAGCTTTGAGAGGTCAACTCATCTCAGTTTTATTTCTGGTTCCATTGGTGTCGATACAGAGTTTGCATCTAATTGGCCAAACTGCTGGACAAGCTTGTCAATCAATACCATTTGTGATAAGTGGACTTGATAGTTTTCTTACTCCCAGCTGATGCTAATACCCAGTATATGTTTGGATGTTTCCAAATCCACTATCATCCACACACTAGCCATTTTCTTTCTGAATTCTATGTTTGCTGCCTTGGTGCTCACAATCACTAAGAAGTCATTGACATGTATGCCTGTGATTACCGTGCCTGTGTTGTTCTTTCAATAGTATATGCAGGCCTTGCATTCCAACCATGTAAACCCCCACCTTTTCATCTGTCCATCCAATGTCTTATTCCATATTCTCTCAGCTTGTTTCATTCTATAAAGACTCTTTTCCAGTTTGCACACCCATTGTTCCTTCCCTTCTTCCTCAAACTCCCTTGGTTGTTCCATGAACACTGTCTCCTTCTCTGGTAAGATCACATTTAGAAAGGCTGTCTTCACATTAATTTAATTTGCATCCCATCCTAGGGTCACTGCCATGTGCAGCAGAATTCTTCAGGATTCCACGTGTGCTATTGGTGAGGTGGTTTTGGTGTAATACTTACCATAGATCTGATTAAATTCCTGAACAATGAGAAAGTCCACACACCCATCTCCTTCAGTGAGTTCAGCTCATCTCAGTATGATTCCTCCCATCATGGACCATCAGGTGAGTTCTTAGCCTCCTCCGAGTTTCTCAGTGCCTCCAAATCTGCTTCCAGATTCAGGTCCAGTGGGTCTCTGATCACGTCAAGCATTGCCAAGATTTGATCTAGATTGGATTCCTGTTTGACTGTGACATCATCTCGCATCTCTGTCCTCTCCTCAATGGCTTTTGTCCATTCAATCCTCTAAATTCTGATTCGTTTCCTGGCCTCCCTCGACTTTCTGATGGCTTTTTCAATGCAAGTCTTCTCACACTCTCCCTAGTTTGCCTTCTTGGTTGAGACTATGGTTCTTGTGAAATGTTGGACTGAAGTGGTGTCGAGGACAGGTCCCAGAATAACAACTGAGCTATTGTTGTTGTTGTGGGTGGTGGATATTGGTCTGTCAATGGCATTCTTTTTGATTGAGTTGATATTTGGAAAGTCTGACTGGGCCTTGGTTGAGATGGTGGTTTGTTTCTCCTCAACAGGAATTCAGAGATTGTTATGGCTCTTGATGAAACACACATGGTATGAGCTATACACCTTCTTTGCAGCTTGGTCATAGCAACAGTAAGCATTTGAGTTTATATCGTAACTGATTAACACACATTTGATAGATTGTTTGTATATCTTGGGATTATGTCTGTTCTGGATCAATACAAAGGCTCAGCAGCTGATCTCACATATATAAGAGTAGTTCAATTTCTTCTCATACCATAGTTCATCCAGAATAATGTCACAAACAGCTGATGTCTTGGTTTTATCATGGAGATGAGCAGTCATCAAATAAAATTCATCCCACAAGTATGAGGGACACTTTGCTGTTATTATCATTGTTCATGCCTTTCCTCCAAGTGTCTGATGCATATGCTCTACTCATCCAATGTGGGCTGAGGTATATGGGGCTCTGACTTCCAGTACTATTCCTTTTTGCTTGTACCAGTTCTTGTGAGCTTCTCCATTGAATTCACTGTCTTGACCAGTCCAGAGTATCTTCAGGTGAAGTCCAGTCTTGTTTGCTCATGCTATTATCCAAGCTTTAAGCTCATTGAATCTGTCATCTTTTGTTTTCAGAGGGATCAACCATGGTTTATTTGTATAGTCATTAACTATGTTCATAATGTAATTATTTCCAGTGCACAATGTGACCACTGCCTGCCCTGTTAAGTCTACCCAGACTTTCTCAAGTTTCCTTGTTGCCTGATGTCCTTTCCTTTCCTCTCTCTCCTTTGGTACCAGTGTCCTTGCCTGCTTGCCAAGGATACATTGGTCACACTTAGGAGGTTTAAAGAGGAAGGAAGTGGGCATACCTTGGACCATGCCTTTACATGCCATTTGGACTATGGATTGATAGTTGGCATAACCAAGCCTGAGGTGCCATGATCTGAGGTTAGGTGGGGCATGGACAGTGAATGCATGATCTCCTTGGATATCAAGCACATATAGGTTCTGTTTCAGAAGAAGCATGCCAGTAGCCAGGATTTTTCCATTGCTTTTCTTGGTTAGCATTGCTCCCACATCGTCAAATGAGGTGGTGATTCCCATCTTCTGTGCTAATTTACTGATTGACAGGAGTTGTACCATGGATTTGGGGATGTGTAATGCATTTTTGAGTTCTAGGTAGGTTCCACCTTTGATGTGAATGCGTATTATGCCTACACCTGTTGCAGCAATAGAGGATCCTCCCACAACATGAATCAGCCTATCAGCAATTGAGTTAATTGTGACGAAGTTGGCAGCATCATGGAAGATGTGTACAGTAGCTCCAGAATCCAAAAAGAATGGCTTGGTCAACTTTTTTCTCACATGACAAGGCTGAGTCCTAGTTCAGTTCATGCTTGATGTACTTGCGCCAATCTATGCTCACTTTCAGCTCCTCCTCAAGCACAATCCATGCATCAAACTCCAGTCTCTCAACATCGGCAAGTGAGCTGTTCAGTGGCATCATGTCTGAGGCTAATCCCACAAACTCAGGCTTCGATGCATTGCCTTTTGCTGCCTGCACTGCTAGATATGCTGCAATCATGTCTGCATCCCCTTCAATAGTAAATGTGCTGCCTCCAGATGGTGTAAATGTAACCCTTAAGGTTTTCTTTCTGTCTTTCTCCTTCTTCAGGTTCTTGTAGTGGGCAATACAGGCTTTTTTTGATTCCTTGATAGTCTTGCCCTCCATGGCACCTCCCTTAAGGATACACCATGGTACAGTGTGTCCTGTGTAAACCTGCATTGGTCACTTATTGAGCCTTGCATGTTGTGCATGTCAGATTGCTCCCTCAAAAAGGTTTTGCCACAAACACAGTAGGAATGTCATCTGTGGCTACTGTCATCTTATCAGTATCAAGTAATGTCTGCTCCCCTTCCAGGAAGCACCTGATTTTGGTTGGACCATACCTTGCAATGCTTTTGGCCTGGCCCAAGTTGTGGAAGATAATAGATTGAATATGAGAGAATAATTTATCAGATAGTGTGGACAGCACAGCGATGGACTTCAGTAGATCTTTGGTCACCTCTCCAGCATCAAAAGCATGGTCAATCTTCTTGAAAATTGTATCCACTGTCTTTGTGAGTGGCTCTGACATGGAGCACTTGGTAGTAAGTGCCTCTTGTAGTAGGCAAACCTGCTTCACTGGGACAGCCCCACCATGGTGCTCTTTCAGGTACTTCTACAGCACAATGGGGTCCTCCTCATCCACACACAGCTTCTGCTCTGACATGGATATAGCGCGTTTAATGAACAAACATGTCAGGCGCTTTTTGGATGCCCATGCATGATGAGCATGTGGTTTGTAAGTGGCATGTGGAGCAGAAGGCAGGTTGAAGATATAGTCCCATAGCTGGACCATGGGGAGCTCAAGCTTCATGGCATATGCCCAATTTGCATACTTTGCATCATCTTTGTCCAGGATATGCCCAGACCATGCTGATATGATTTTTCTGACAGGGATGATGGTCAGGTTGCTTGGATTATCAACTAGTCTCATTTCAGCAATCCTAGCAGCAGTCAAAGTTGCAGAAGTCTCAGGACTTTCAGTAATTGGTGCCATAGTACGCTATCCTAGGCATGAATAGGGGTAACAGAGGTACATGACATGTTGGTCACATAGTAAATCAGATCAAGAATCAGGTATTCTACCCAGCACAGATAGGTGAGTGGTTGTCACTCACAAGTCTTTTAGGAGATAGGATTGCACTTCAGTGTCTGAGACAGCAATAGCCCATAACCTGTTAAAAAGTGCAATCCTGATAAACACAATGTAAGTCTAAATCCTCAGTCTCTATGCAATTGACTGTATCTTGCATACCTGATAAACATGATGTAAGTCTAAATCTTTGGTATGTGTAAGTAGTGTGTCCAAAGCATGTGAGATAAGTTAGTCTACTCACCCTCAGTCTCTATGCAATCGACTGAGGGTGCTGCAAGTCCATCTAGCATATGTATGTATATGTGATTTCCTGCCATTGTTCAATTGTTCCTTTCTGGCCCTGGTGGCCCTGTCATTGTTCCATATTCTTTGGCCCCTGCCATCAGTGCTCACAGTGTCCCTACCTGTCAGATTGCAACATGTGCCATGTTGCACAATGACTTGTCTGGACTTGCCTGTGCCCCAGGATAGCCATTGAACAGGTCATGAACTGTCATATGTTTGGTGGGCCTGCCTTTCAGGCTTCCTTGTCATAGGATCATGAACAGCTTCTAAGAATTTTTTGATGGACCTTTCAATTAACCTGTGAGATAATAGCATCTGCAAATATATATTTGCTTGTTAATCAGACATAACTGCCACATGGTATGGTTAAAAAGAACACAGTTGTGGCTCTTCTAACATAAGGCCACTTTCTCCAGTCATGTCTAACCATAACCAAAATCCTGCAGAGAATAATCAACATGGAGAAGTTTGTGTGTTCTCTCATCTGATATACCTCTTCTTTGGTTCATCATGAATCCAGTAAAAGAGGATGATCCATGTCTTGTTTCATATCAACACCATTAATGAAGTGCTTCAACTGTTAAACATTCTTGTGCAGCACTAGGATTTAAAGGAGGAGCTGGTACATTGAAGGTCCTCAAAAAGCTCAACACCATGGTAGCTGTTGCATGGCAATTCAAGGATGAAAGTGTGACATAGTCAAAGTTGACTAGCCATATTTTAGAAATGCCTCTTGAAATACATTTCAATGACAAACATTGCAATGTGCAATCTTGAAAATGGGAAAAAACCCAAAGAGTTCAAAAAAAAACTTATTGGACCTCTTATCTTGTACATCTGCAACTCTAGACTGTATAGATGTAGTATAAATAGAGGTAGCAACAATACAGTGCAACAACAATGTCACTTGAAAAGCTTTTTGACAGTAAGTAGGGAACAGGCAGAACAGGAAATCTACTGCTGGTCAATTCAAAGTAGACCTGACCCTGGAGGACAACAGTACATGGCAGAAAGGAGAGCAAGCATGACAAAAGTGATATCTACAAAAACAACAGCACCATGGATACCCTATAGCCAGGTATACATGGGCTACTGGAGGGTACCTGGGCTATGATGCGGGTGATGCTCCATGTATGGCATTACATGGATGTGCACCCTTACTTGGCTTTGTATGGGTTAACATCTGCTGAGCTTCATTACCAGCATGACATTCCATGCATAGATCGGGTACTATGTATGGGTAATACCTGGCCATATATATTTAATAGCATTTCTCACTCCATAGAATTGTCATAATGCAAGCAATTGAATTCATTTATGCTACTAGTAGTACATGAGGCCTGAGGGACAAAAAGCAACAATACAATGAGACAGTAATCATAACACATTAGTAGAATGAATCCTGGGCCAGATGAGTAACATGATAGTGAGGTACAACATTGGAGTCTAGCAAAGCAAAGCAACTTGAATGTGATAGCAAGGTACGACATCAAAATCTAGGAAAGCAAAGCAACGTGATATGGCAAGCAACAAGCAAAAAGAGATGAAAAACTTAGCAGCAATTCAATGGCAGCGCTTAAAGAGTCAAGGTGGCTGGGCAGTATCCTCCACCTCTCCTTCCCCTGAGAGGTTACTGTCCTTGCCTTCCTCCAGCCCATCCTCTTGAGTCTCAGGCAGGTCCACAACAGTTGAGTTGTCCTCGGTTTGATTCTCATCCCTCTCTACCAGTGACAATTCCCACTCGTCCTTCCTGTCATGACCATATTGAGATAGTTCATCAGCTTGCCTTATGATTGGTTGAATCTGCTGTGGTTGGAGGGGTGTGTGTATATTGTCTGGTGGCTGGAGTGAGTGAGGCTGATAAAGAACATCGATATAATGTGAAAATACTGGTCATGGGAATGATCAAGACTTACAGGAAAATCCTGCTCACAATTGCTGTGAGCTTGATACATGTGGGAATCGCGTCACACATTATCACGTCGATAATCCTTGTATTGGTATGGAATGTTATAATATCCGTCATAGTATTGAGGACCCTTGCAGTGATCAATGGGCTTGCCCCACTCCTGGTACCAAAAATTGTGTTGGTGATCGTCATAGTAATGGCCCTCCTGTTGATATTCCTGATACTGGTAATCTTTATGTTGGTCATCCTCATGTTGGTACTCTTCACATTCACATTGAGAGTCTACTTGTCAAGGATCTTCATGTTACCATTCCCTGTGTCAGCAATCGTCATGTTCATTACACTGATGCTCACTGTGGTTATTGATGCATTTCTGCTGCTGGCCACTGTTTGAAGGATGTGCCCAAGGTTGTGGTGAAGTTGGGGGGACGAGTATCGACAGCTCAAACATGAAGAGAAATCCTGTTGAGTTTCAGGTGAATCTGGTGTCTGCAAGATGGAGCTTGATTCCTGTTGACAGTGATTGAAGCATAGAGTTGTATAGACAGCAATTGCATACCTGTTGAGTTTTCTGAGTCTCCCACATGCATAAAACCTCCTCAGCAGCATCATCACTCTCATGATCCAACTCCTCAGATACATTCCTCCACTTTTCCTTCCTTTTTGGTTCTGATTGAAGCTCGGGTACATTCCTGTACAATGAAATATATCAGCAGCCCCCCAAAAATCAGTCGTACTTACTTGTTCCACCACTTTATAAATGATTAGAGTAAGCAACTATATATAAAGAGACACACATATATGCACATACTTCCTTGATAAAAGAATCAAGCTGTGTCGACTGTTCAGGCTGTTCATTGAGGCATTGTAGCACATTCTCAAAACATGGTTCAAGTTTGAGTATGGCTTGATAGTGTTCCAAAAGCTCCAGATTCTCACTGAGGTCGGCATCAGTGAATTGAATATGAGTTAAAGTGAATCCAGGTGTACTCCTTAGACTGCTCAAGTCCAGCATATATCATGTTCCTGACGACAAGCAAGGGATCGATCGAGAGGGGAATCCATTGTGCCATGTCAGTATATGTTTTTAGTGAGTTTCTGCCACTGCAAGGATGTTATTTGGTGCATATATGCAAAGAGTTGGCTCAACTTACTCAGTCATCTTTTGGCAAGACCCTTCTTGCAGATTCTTTAGTACTTTCTTTGCATGCTCATGGTTTGGGTTGATCTTTGAGGTATTCTGCAGTGGAGGGCTTGAAGAGGGACTTGAAGAAGGACAGGGAGGAGGACAGGGAGCCATGTCATGGTGGTGGTAAGAGAACAAGAAGTATTTCTAACACGATATAGATGTCAGAGAATGAAGATGCCCAAGTCACATGATCCTAACATGATCTGCTGGAAATGTCTATATAAATTCAGCAACAAAAGATAGTCAAGGTTTGAGTGTACCAGGGGGTACTCTAGGTATATATACAGCTATTAGTATGTACCAAATTCATTCAATTAACAGTGCAAAAAAGTTATGGGCTCATCTTGTATGGACATCATCTGATCACATGACCTCATTCAACTCTGAAAATTCCAAATTCAAGTCCTGTATCATGTCTTATCTTGATACTTCAGAGAACTAGTCTCCATCATGCCTCAGGGTCTGTCTTGTCCTGGCTGCCACAAGGCCTTTGATACTAGCTCTGGGCTATCAACTCACAAAAGGCAGTGCAGACTCATGCATCACAAGGCCATTCACATTCTTGAGGTCTTTAACAAGAGAAAAGCTGGTGAACCATTGTGGAGTGGAGTTGAGATGCCAAGAATAGAGGATACAGGCTTTGAGGAGGAGGTTGAACTAGCTGTCTGTTCCAATCAGATGCACATTATTTCAAAGCTCACCATCTTTTAATTCTAGAATCCCACTACTGGTGCTGATGAAGAAATTCCTATGCTAGTGCCTTCACCACTGCCTCTTCCTGCAGAAAACCCACTACCCTCTCCTCCAGCTCTTTGTCCATCTGGAAGACCAAATCATGCTATCCAGCTGCCTAGGTGCTACATTGATCTGATGCCACCACCACCACCACCTATTCCTGATCCTTTGCCTATTTGTGAACTTTCTCCCACCACTCATGCTTCAACTCAAGAAACTATATTTAGCCCATCTCCAGAGCCAGTTACCTACTGTACTGAACCTAATAGCTTTGGTGTATATCATGTCTACCCTGGGGGTCAACCATCATTCACCCCAGAAGAATTCCATTCGCTTTCTTGTATCTCCAATGCTCCTACATTTACAAGTGAGGATAGCTCTGATAACCAACTATGGTGGGGTCCATTTGGCTCATCTATGGAGGCTGCAAAGATGGCTTCCTTTGCACCATTCAAAAATCCCACCACATTCCTTCTCAAGGATTGGCAGTTGTCAGGCTCAAACTTGAAGTCAGATGCTGAAGTTAACCACCTAGTGCACAGCTACATGATGTGAGATGACTGGAACACAGCAGAGTTGAAGGATTTTAATGCAGGAAGAGAGAGTAAACAGCTTGATGACTTCAAGGATGCAGCCTTGTCACCTTTTTCAGCAAGTGATGGATAAAAACAGTCGACACTTAGGATTTCTGTGCCCTGCAATGGTGTCAAACATGCATCAGAAGCTCAAGCACCTGTATTTGAGCTCCCTGGTCTTGCTCATCAATCCATGCATGCCATGATCACTAGTATTCTCAATGGACCTGCAGCTTCCACATTTGTTCTGCATCCTTATGAAATGTTCTGGACTCCTTCTGCTGGTTCTCAGCCTGAACAAATTTTTGCCAATATGTTTACTTCAGATAATTCTATTGCTGAGTTTATGAAGGTCCACAACTGTCCTCAGACTGATGGAATCGAGAATGTTGTCCTTGGAATTGCTCTTTGGTCAGACTTGACCCACCTGACTAATTTTGGCAAGGCATCTCTCTGGCCAATATATTTTTATTCCGCTAATCAGTGGAAATCAATTCGTGGAAAGCCTACATCAGATTCAGAGAATCATCTTGCGTATATACCCAAGGTATGAGATCATTTACTTGCTTGATTCTTAGGACTAATAAAGATCAATTGCTCAATATGGTCTACCTGCCTCTGCAGAGATCATGACATTTATGCGATGTGAAATCATGAATGTGGTTTGGCTTCTTCTTTTGGATGATGATTTTGTGGAAATTTATCAGAATGAATTGATCTCGCCTGGCCTTGATGCTGTTGTTTGGTGCTATTTTCCATGGTTCATGATACATGGGATGGACTACCCAGAAAAGTAAGTGATGTAATTTATTTTTCTGAGCACTTGTTAACTCTTTTTTTACTAGAATCCTTATGATTTGCATCCAGTATCTATCTGATTACACATGCCCACGATGCTTGATCCAGACTGAAGAAATTCCACAAATTGGTGGAAAGCTTGATTGATGTCAGAGACAACAAAGGCTCCATGTAGATGATGAACCTCGCAGGGAACATGTTGAAAAAGTATGCCAAAAGCTATTTGAAAGAGGGCTCAAACACAAGAGTGCTCCAATCAAAGGACTTCTTGAATATGGGTCACTCACTTCATCACAAGTAGGCTCACACTTCTTATCATTAATTGTACTAGA
Organism: Termitomyces sp. Mi166#008; assembly: GCA_018857285.1. Taxonomy (NCBI): domain Eukaryota; kingdom Fungi; phylum Basidiomycota; class Agaricomycetes; order Agaricales; family Lyophyllaceae; genus Termitomyces; species Termitomyces sp. Mi166#008. The sequence goes on along the minus strand of JABAKA010016208.1, from coordinate 1,739 downwards.
CTAACTTCTGCTATAGAACGCTTTTTCTGTTCATCTGAGTCCCTATGGATATGATTTCCACAAGACCCTTTGTTCTGACATCTTGCATGAATTTGAACTTGGAGTCTTTGCAGCTGTTTTCAAGCACTGTCTCCACTACAGCAAATGACTCAATTCAAGAACTCAATAGGTGGTCACTATTTCTATGTTTTCTCATGACATGATTGATTAACTTAGTCCTTGCATCTTGCAGATTTCAAAACATCCCAACATTTGGTTGTGATACAATTTGCAAATTTTCAAATGACATTGCAGGCTTGAAAAAATTGGCAGCATGGGACTATGAAGATATTCTTCAGGTATTTATTCAACGAGTTTCAGGTTCATTTCATTGATGGACATTATTCAATGCAGTGTTCAATTCTGGCTTTTGAAGGATTACTTCCAGAGCCACACAATGCATATCTCATGAACCTTCTCTTTGAATTGGGTACATGGCATGCTCTTGCAAAGCTGAAAATGCATACAGAATCAACCCTTCAAGCACTTGACAACTCATTTACATGGCTTGGCCAAGAGCTTCATTACTTTGAAAAAACTTGTGCTGCTTTTGTGACTCAGGAACTTCCTAGTGAGGTGGCTGCATGGGGTCAAAGAAAAGTGGCATGGGCTGCAGCACAGAGTAAATCTCAAGTGAAGGCCAAACCATGGAAGACTACCAAGTCCAATGATCCCCCAAAAAAGCAATGAAAGGCAAGAGTTCATGAACTGAATCTCAACACAATCAAACTGCATAGTCTCAGTGATTATGTTGAGTGAAAATCAGAATGACCCTGCTCTCAAGGTATGAGACTGACTCAGACATTATTACTAGTACTATTGACATCTTACTCTGGTTTAGGGATTTTTGGTCAAGCTTCAAGACTATTGCTTAGCACGCTTGCACAATGAAGATTACAATGGTGATGTACTCATGTATACTCCTGCACAACAGCGTCATATCCACATTGTTGGCAACAAGATCTATCAACACAAGTGGATCTGAGTAAATTACACAACCTACAACTGCCAGCGAGCTCAAGATACACTCAACCCTTGTACTCATGCCAACACCCTTGTCCTATCTCATGAAGATGAAGCAGATGGAGTGGCACCATTTTTATACTGGTTCTGCTGGATTCTGGGGATATTCCATGCAAATGTTCTGCAGACTGGACCTGAATCAACTTCTCATCATTCCCAGCATATTGAATTTCTTTGGGTATGTTGGTATAGACGTGATGTGAGCTCAAGGAGTGGCTGGCGTGCTCCGCAGTTGCACAAGATCAGGTTTGTTGATGGTGATGATGATGTAGCATTTGGCTTTCTTGATCCTGCCCACATTCTTCAAGGAGACCATTTGATTCCCTCTTTTTGTGATGGGAAGACCTCTCAGCTTCTTCCACCCAGTGTCAGTGCTCGTTCTCCAAGTGAAAATGATGAAGATTATTGGTTATATAATGTTGCAATGTAAATCATACTTTTTTGGTGACTACATGCTAATTTTAACTCACAAAAAATTCTAGGTTCATTGACTGAGATATGATGATGTGTTTTCGTGGCAGACGAGTTGGCCATAAATCTACTTATGAAGCAACCAACACTTTTTCATCTGACAGACACAAGATTGATTTAGATGCACGTGTAAACAGCAGTGAGACAGCCACAGAAGATGATAACCAACTTGATGGAGAAGCTGATAATCAAGAGCCTGGACCAGG
>JABAKA010016207.1:0-15943 GCA_018857285.1 Termitomyces sp. Mi166#008 | reverse complement strand
TGCAATACTTGCGGAACAGTCAAAAACATAGCCAACCAATGCCTGCCCAGCACCTAGGATCTGACATTGTCAAGACGCGGTTGCTGAAGGCAGGGATCGGCGGCGACGCGCGGCAGCGAGGACAAGGAGCAGCGGCAATACGCAGCAAAAACTTGGCGACGGTGGGGAGCAAACACACCAATTCGGAGCTGGTGAAGGACGAGCATTGTCACAGAACTTGAGGCGCCTGGGAGCCGACGGCAGCGGCGACGACGAACATGGTGGCAGGAGAGAGATCAACAAAGGTCATAGTGAGAGAGAACTGGGTGAGTTTCAAAATATGTGGCAGCAGCGTGATGTTACGGTACGGTCACACGAGAGTCTTCAGGCAACCTATAGAACTGGGTTAAGTCCTGGATTGAGAAGAACTGCTAACCGAGTACAAGGGTCTCGTATTATATACTGTCGGTAACTAAGTATCCGGAGGCGGTAACGAAATCACAATATAAAGAAAGTACGGAATAGGTAGGATCCAGTCGCTGTCCGTCACATTATCTTATCGCTGCACGTCTAGAATCTAATCTATCTCCGCGGTCAACAAGCTCGTTTTAAAAGTTTTTAAGTCTTTACCGTTAACAGAACAGCCACCATACTCATCATGACTCGATGTTAAACGGGATCCTACAAGAAATGTGGACGATACTCATGAAAGCTCGTATTCGTGTCGCCGTCACGTACTTCAAGCTTCGCCAAGGCTTTTTCTCTGTTCTTAGGTCTAGACTACCGATTTCAGCGTTTACTTTGAAAGAAAAGGCGAGCATCCCAAAAAGCGAAGCTGAAGAAATCAATCCAGTCATTAAAGGCTCGGAGTTTGCTTACCAAGTAAGGATCTATTCATGACTGTTCACGTTAGGCGATTGCCGTACTATGTGGATGTTTCTTCTCCTTAAAGGCGACGAATATTGTGCTCATCAACGACGATGGCGTAAATATGGCCGCAAAGCATGTCAGTAACGGTACTTGCCTCACTAAATAGGGACAACCCGAGGGTATCTTACTATCCGTCAGATCCGCCAAAGGCTCCTGGTAGAATCCTATACCCCTCGTACGTGGCGCACGCATCCCCTTCATCTTCTACCGTCGGACCCCTACGTCGCTTCGGATCCCACGAACAAATCCGTTCTGAACTGGATATTCCTTATCTCGTGCCTGAACTTCAGCTTTTGGTCTGAAAAGGAGGGACGACCTGATCGTTATGGTGTAGAATGGCGGGACAAATGGGATTCTAGTGGGAAGAAGTTGTGGACGGGTTATTGGAGTTTGGTTGCTTCTCTCAACAGGGGTAAGTTACTTACACGCGTCTTATATACTTGATCCATCTTATGAGCCCAAATAGCTCTCGCAGACGACGATATTCCAATAACCGACCCCAACTTTTACTCCTCAGAAGTCCTATGTCCTGATTCATTGATCGAACACGTGTTCCGCCCTTCCCCTCAGTCCTCGGAATCTATTCCTCTATTGAAAGAAAGGATAACCATCATGAGAGAGGTTGGATCAATTCTTTGCAAAGTAAGGGGTCCTCACACTCCATCTGCTCGCCGGATCAAGAACTAAGTGCCATTCAGAACTTTGATGGTTCATTTCAAGGATTCCTGGATGAATTTCACCGAAGGCATAATGGGGAAGGTACCGCGCTTCAATTAGTACAGATGGTCGTCGAAACTTTCCCAACATATCGTGATGAGTTCATCGTTCACGGAAGAAAAGGTATTTTTGTGTTGCCTGTCGATGCTTTTAGCTAAGAACTTTAATCAGTTTGCCTATGGAAGAGAGTGCAGATACTAGTCGCCGAGATTTGGGCTGCCTTCTATCCAGCTAAGGCAACACACCCGCATCCCATATTCCCCGGAGTCCGAGGACCCCAAATCCAGCAACTTACGATGTTTGCAGACTACCGTGTGCCGCAGATCCTGTATCACCTTCGTATCCTAGATTATCCGCCTTCTCTCCTTGAAACTCTTCACGCAGGTTCACCTCTCCCGTCTGGTGCGTCCGAGGAGATAAGCTTGCGCGCCGCCAGTATCATTGCCGTTGAACGAGTGAAACAGGAGATCCTGAAACTGTTCGAGGAAACAGGCGAGTGTGGGGAAGATGTTGTCAGTAGTGTTCTGATAGACTTCTATTTATGGGATCTTGCCAAGAAGATCGAGAATGGGGAGGACCGAATAGAGGGTATGGAGACGGCAGAGATAGTCCCAATACATCGGACGAGGAGTATATGGTACTAGTGCAAGCACTGCTAATTTACAATACTTTGGGGTTTGTTTCTGATAATAGAGTATTCTTTCTTGACGTTAGAAATTACACGATAGCGAAAATGTGCTACAGCAATACAGAAAAATCGTCGTCATCGTCATCGTCTCCGTCGATAGACTCCATTTCATCGGACGAAGAGTGTTCACTTCCCCACTGTCGCCCATCAAACACATCCATGTTGCCTTCATCCCGTAAGATGCTGTCGAGGAGCTCGTAAGATATGAATGCTTATTTCCGAGAGAAGGAAAAGATAAACCAATCAAACATCCTGATGGCGGTCATCTCCTCAGACTCGGACTGTTCCATATCTGCCAGCGCGCGAAAGTACGCAGCCCGATCTCGACGGCTGTCTTCTTCGAGCACACGTACATTTGTTGATGTACGTTGGAGGTTTGGTGCACAGGGCGACGTGGGCATCGGACTATGAAGAATGATATCATTCTCGATCCCGCAGGTGGCAACGTGGAAAAGATGAGGATGACAGAGGACAGAGTTGACAATTGACCTGTGACCTGGATCAAAATTCGAATTTCAGTGAGAGTGAAACGATAGACGGAACCGGCAGACCGTGCAGGTAACAATGCGGTGTTGAAAGATCGACCGGAATGTACCTTGGTGTTTGACGACCGCGTGTGAAGGCTATGGAGGACCTAGCATGAGTACTAGTATGAGATAGTGTTGGGCATTGCCGGAAACCTACCAGTGACATTCGACCAAATTTGAGACGCCCAATCATCAGCAGAAACCTCAATTCTCCGATCCACAAGTTGGTCGACCATAGGGACCTTCCACATATATCCACGGAAGTCCTCAGAACCAGCACAGTAGAATTCGTCGCTGTTCAATCCAAAACTTGAGAAGGCACCATTCTGAATAATCGTGAATACGTGATCATTGATTACAAGGGATATGATACTGCACCTTGATAGTGCATGAATTAGAATACCCCCGCTCAGGTGGTAACACAGGTGTTCCATCAGGATGTTTCGTCCCACTACACACAGCAAGGGGGATTGGATCGGACAAACCATAGATTGTAGAGAGAAAATTCTGTAAGCAGATCAGTAAGCGGTAGGCAAAGCATTATGAGAATCATACAAGCATGACCACAGCTAGTTTGCTCCCTAAACCGTATCCCCCGTCAGGTAGATCGACACAGAGAGCAGCGATTTTGTGCTAACCATCAGAATTGAATGTCAGACTACTTGCTTCCGGCTTGCATAAAGTACTATGAGTCTTCCGAGTAAGCTTTGTAAGGTACTTCGAAGGGACCATAATGTTGAGTTGCGGAGAAGAGATAAATACAAGTGTTAACTCACCTTTTGAACGACTCCTTCCCGTGTCCGGGTCGATAGAGGTCCAAACGCCATCCGAGTATCGCGCAAAAATACTCCACCACGATTGTCGCATGTAGCGAAGATGTGCTCCATAGTGGGGTGGTATTGGACTCCTGTCGCTTCCGTTGGCAGTTGAAGAGTGCTTTGAGCACGGGATAAACCATTGACGCGGCCATCATGAAGCAAAATGCGTCCATCCTGCCTAAAGTTAGTGATTTAGCATCCTTCGAGGTGCCTTCAATGTGAGATGCTTGTGAGATGAAATGTCTTACCCAGCACTCAGAAAGACTTCCTCCTGATATGAGTGACAACTTATTGCCCGAATAGTGTCCTTAAAGATGTGAGGTTACTCCTTTCATTCAGACATCGACATATTACTTGCATCATGTAGTCGGAACGTTCGATCGGGGAGCTTTTTGCTAGTTTGAGAATCCAGCTGCAATCCCACTGTTGAAATATCGTATTTCAGAATAGTTTCATCTGTTCCTGCGCTTCACACTCAATTAGACCCTATATGTTTGCATAAGAAACATTCCACGAACGAGTACATATAATGATTGGTCGAAGAGAAATCCATTGTAAACACATTTCCCTAAAGATATCACATAAAGTACTTAGTCTGTCAGTGAGATGAGAAGGGCTTACCTTGGGACCGTGAAGGGTGTATATCGGCGTGGTCACATCCTCCTGGTGAAAGTCCCAAAGGTATATACGGAAATCTGTTGACATACATATTACCATAGGCCGATATCCAAAGAGTATTTCTGCATACCATCTCCACCACTCGCTAGAAAACGCCCTTCGCCGGATGAGAAGGCAAGAGCGTTGACGCAGGATGTGTGAGCGGCGAGTTTGCTGAGACAATTATTGGGCATTGAAATATGGTTCATTCTAGAGTTTTTTACCTTGAGAAAGGGAATCCATTTTCTAGAATCGAAGTAATCGTCTTGTCCTGAAACAACGACCTGTGACGGGCCCTGTGTGGGGAGGTAGAGGTCTCGGAGTGCCTCCGATTTTCTTGGGGCATATTCAAGTGATCAAAGGTGGGCTCTTTATATGGCAATCAAAGCACTAGAAAATGGTCATAAAGAGATGGCATGTCCTGAATTCCGACGTTGAGGACGAGCGAGCGCGCTATGTAGGTCAAGTTATGATGGTTACATCATTTAATTATGCACGTGGCAATTTTATTCTGAGTTTCTCTGAATCGAGTCTCGACGTGCACATTGCAAGCGATAATATACTATCGAGTAACATCTCACTTGTTTCCCTCCTAATGAGTCCAATCAACGTCTTGATCACTTCGTATTAGAATCATTGACTCTTGAAAGCCAGTAAAGCATGTTCTGAGACGCAACAAAGAATATACGACATGACATGCTCATGATTTGCTGCGAGCTGCAATACGCCTATCCTTTCCTGGACGTTTGCTCCCTCCGCCTCGCCCTCCGCCTCTTCCTCTTCCTCGCCCTCCCTTCCCGCCTCCCCTTGAACTGAAGTTGTCCGTCGACTCCTTGGTGTTTTGTTTTGACCGTCTGTTACCACCTCCAAATCCGAACTTCGCATCGCGAGCCTTGCGGGTGAGACCTCTTTTACCGCCCCTGCCTTCAGCTCTGTCTCCTCTACCTCGCTTCGCAGGTCGGTCAGAGATGGCGTCTTCAACTGCAACGTCGAAGTCGTCGTCACCCGCATCTGGGTTATCAAGTATATCCTTTCGTTCTGCAAAGATACAGGTCAGAACGCGGTCATGCCAGACGCCGGGGAGATAACATACTCCGTTTAAGGCCTTTGAGCCGCTCCTCCATGTCCTTCTTCGATCTCTCACGCTCCTTGAGCTTCTCAACCTGGACCTGCTTGCCAAACTTCTTCCCTTCCCGCTCCTTGCGTTTGTCTTCGCTCTTCTTGATGCCAGCGGACTCGTCGAGCAGACGCTGTCGTATCCGCTCCATGTGAGCGTCAGTTTTGACCATCTCGGCGAAATAGTCGGCGGGACGAGTGAAAGGGAATTTGTGTTTTGCAGCTAACGACCGAGCAGCTTCTGCGGTGTGTAGAGCTTGTTTGTAGCTGGGTGGAGGATGTGAATGAGGAGATGATGACAACAAATAAGAGAGTACATACAAAGCAAGTTCACGGTTCAGGTCGTCATTCACGTCGACGTCTATAGTTTGAGGGTATGTCAGGACGAGAGTTTCTGTCCATGGTAATGAAGGGTCGAGTTGAATTGTTTCCCGGATTCGCTCGAGGGCAACCTATACGGAGGGTTAGATAAACTATACAAACTTGTGGAGTTCGAGACGTACTTTATTGTTGATTTCAATTTTTTGCCGAGGTACTGCGTCATCATCGAGATGTTCTACGTCTTCAAGGAGGATATCCTCTTCCTCTCCGTCCTCCCCGTCCTCCTCTCCATCCTCCTCGTCCTCTGAACCTTCCTGTCCCTCATCCTCTGCATCGCTTCCTGCCTCCACATCACTTGCTGCGTCAGACTCCTCTTCACCCGCGTCAGACGCGCCATCCTCATCCTGCTCTTCATCGTCCGACCCGTCTTCACCATCCTCGCCAAGAGCAAGGTTCAATTGTGCTCGGTCAAAATCATCGAGCCCATCTTCTCCAAGGGCGCTCATAAGTCGTGCCATTCCTGCCTCATCAACTCCCTCGTCGCTATCCTCTTCGTCGTCATCATCTTCGTCCGCTTCGTCATCTTCTGGGTCCTCAACTTCGGGTAGAGGGGCCTTTTTTGATACCTTCGTGGTGACCTTGGGCAGAGTCACATTTTTGACAGAGCTTTTGGAGGCTTTGGCGGTTGAGGGCATTGGGATTCCGCGTGAGTGCATTTTGGATCCAACTTTTTTTCGGAAGCGCTGTGAGCCTAATAATGACAAATATAGCATCGCCTAATTTGGCAAGCACATAACGCGGCCATGTTAGCCGTTACACCATATCTGATTCCGTTATATAGTTCATGCGCAAGGAACTCAGGCTGGGGATCCCGCCGTGAGTGCCCACACACCCTTACTACGGCTCTCCTGATTATGATATTTGTAGTTTACGTACGTCAACCTCGCGTTTTCCTCGCGACTCACCTCTCATGATCGTCCTCATCGTAAACTCTAGGTTCGTGTTCCCTTTCCCTCTGCGCTCCCCAACTCACGGCACCTTGCGCTTCATAGCACGACCGCCGTATGGAGCTAACGATACCCAAGGGAGCACACGAGATACTTGTCGACTATCACTGTATGTATTTACACGTATACCCTAATAACACACTATATATTTAGGACTCTCCGCCGCACGTCCAAGTACTTGGGTCACCGTGGACGGATCTACGCGCCCACCCGTTCATCCTATTCTACCATGATAACAGACCCTCGCTATCGCAGACACTCATCACACACACTATCCCAACGAACCCTCGTCTTCGTCCTCATCCCCATCCCCATCCCCATCCCCATCCCCATCCATATCCTCATCCCCATCCCCATCCCTCATAGCACCCAAGTTTCAACCTAACCTACTCAATCAGGGAAACTTGAAATAAAAAACACCATTGTATTGTACTCGATACTACAGGAACTTTTATGCGTACCGTCCCAAGTTCCAACGAAAGCACGGGAGCAGTCCAAGAAGCGGGAATCGACCCCTCTCCCTGACTCGTAAGGGATGTACACGGTGGGCGAGTCCGCGCTGAGCTCAGAGTCCAGACTAATCCGAGTCAGCCGCCCGTCTTTGTCTGTATCATGCTCTACATGTCCTTTAACAACATGTACTATCTCCCCAATACCGCTCGTGGCCATAAAAAAACTTCCTAGGTGCCTTCAGATTCGCGAATGCGGAATTGAACCACACGTTCGCGTATTACAGATCATCGATTGACGACTTGGGGCTAATCGACCAAACTCGGGAACTTGATCTCTTGAGGCTCTCTGGTGTAGATATACTTTGAGACCCACTTGCAGTCGAGGTGCGTATTCCTTCAACGCGTATTGTTTATCCAAATTCATGCCGATTGCTCGTAGCCACAAAATAAAAACTCTATATCTGCACATTCCATTCATGAATGCGGGATCGAACCGCACGTTCAAGTTCGCGTAGTATTACAGATCATCGGTTGATGATTCGGAAGGGACCTGGCTGGTGCTTAGGCTAGTTCAACCACCTGGTCTTTATTGGTACTCCGAGCTCTAGCTTCGAAATCTAGATCGTAGTACAACTGGCAGGCATCACAATTCATCTCCAACTTTTGGGCGTATGCCCGTAGCCATAAAATAAAAAATCCATACACTCGCACCATTTCATTCGCGAATGGGGGATCGAACCGCACATTCGCGTGTTACAGATCATCGATCGACGACTTGGGGCTCGTCGACCAACTGGGTAACTTGGTCTCTTTGAGGCTCTCGAGTGTAGATATACTTACTTCAAGTACCCACTGGCAGTGATGCATACTTTTCAACGCGTATTGTTTATCCAAGTTAATGGCGGTCGCTCGTAGCCATAAAATGAAAAGTCTCCTAGGTGCCATCCGATTCGTTCGAATGCGGGGTCGAACCGCACGTTCGCGTATTACAGATCATCGATCGACGACTTGGGGTTCGTCGACCAACTGGGGAACTTTGTCTTTTGATGACCTCGAGTATAGATATACTTACTTCAAGTACTGGTAGTCGAGGTACGTATTTTTCTGCGCGTATTGTTTATAAATCCAAGTTAACGCCGGTCGCTCGTAGCCATAAAATGAAAAGAATCTATACCCTGGTACCGTTCCATTCGCGAATGCGGGGTCGAACCGTACGTTTGCGTATTACAGATCATATGATTCGGAGGTGACCTATCCGATGTTTAGGTTAGTTCAACCACCTGGTCTTCGTTGGTACTCCAAGCTCTAGCTTCAAAATAATCTAGATCGTAGTCCAACTGGCAGGATAAGTAACTTGCACTTCATCACAATTCGTCTCCAATCTGGGTGTATGCAACATTTTTTCAGTCATTCTCCATCCAATTCATGTTGAGGAACTCTCAGGATCTTTGTCACAGTATCATCCATCTACTTGTGATTATCCGTGCATGATGATGACGGGCTAGTCAACTTCGTATACACTGACCATGGCTAATGCAGTCTAAAAGCATTGGTCAACCTGTAGTACAAAACCATATCGTCCAAACTAATCAGGGACTTGAACCACCTTGCCGATCCGGGATCCCGTTCAGCTCACAATGCAGCATCTACATTCCAATTCGTGCATGCCTCTTGTTCTCAATTTTGATGAGCTTCCTTGGACTTTCCATATAGTGATGGGATGCATTCGTCCTGGCATTGTGGATCATCTCAGTCCGCTGATGGGTAGTACGAGATGGAGGAACAAATGGAAAGGAGAATACTATGGGAAGCGGGTGACAGTTCTTCTTGGTGATGGCATTACAACCCTGGTAGTCAATGCACAGATGAATAACTGCGCAGATAGTCCTGCTGAACAACGAGTTGACGTCGATTCAGGATGGACTGAGAGGTGAGATGGTCAAGGTTGAGTCAGAACTGATTCCTTTCACCCGACGGAAGTTCCTCGCTCGGATAGATAGCATTTCCGGCTCGAGGGGATTGCCATATATATCCACGCACTTACTGCTAGCAGGCGTACCACCCGATATTGTGAAAATCCTCGAAAGGCGGACGTCTGACTGACTCGTTCTTGCGCTACTGGCGAAATCTGGAACTGATTGCGCCACTATACGCCGAATTCCTGACTCCGATCCTCAGGGATGCCCACTTCTTAGGGGGGGTTATCGGCTTCCTTTGCGACGCGCGGGCTTTCTTACGACTCCGGCCATCAATTCGCCGATTCCGCACCCCCTTGAGACTGCGTCGTGGACGCCCACCACGGCAAGTGTGTATATAATAGTAGACTGAATACGTAGAGACTATTCCCTTCTCCTTCTGTTGTATGTCTTTGATTTAGGTACTCGCCTATTACCCCTCAGCAATGCCAAATGAAGGCACGAAACAGTCCGTGGAGAACGGACTCCGATATCGTCCCTTTCCTATTTGCGACTTGTGAGAAACCTGTGGAGCCACCATGGTCCGTACGTATATCATTCGTACTGATTCATACAGTTGTGACATGACCGGGAACACAGCTTGACCGCAGCTGCAGCTCAATCCAAGTGCGTTGATCATCGATGTTGAGCATAGGAACAATATATGGACCGGTCCTTGCAGGCACGTACTTTTACCAATTAGATAATCCAACCTTTCTCATTTCTCTGCCATCTAGCTGTGATGAGCAGTTCTGCGTATGGGAACATGGTCCTGGATTCTTTTTTCTGCCTAACTTTTATTCAGGCTCTTTGGGATTATATGTTCACAAACGGCGTATTATTTCCGCATGTATCCTGACGATCACAGATTTTTAAAAGGACTAGTAAGCCGTTTCCCTCTCGGTGCTTCTTGATTTATATCCATCTGGCATCTGCAGGTTGCAGTGCTTTTGTGAGTGCTTCAAGCCGATATTTTAAGCTTGGGGATTCGATTCGGAGTAAAATTAGCATCCTAGAGGGCGGACAAACGGCCTTTCTGGTACAGGAAATATATTATGTCTACATCATGTGTAAGATGCCCGAGAAGACGTCATCGGCTCTCAATGTCCCTTTGTTAGTCTGATGCTATTGCCTCTCCGTAACGATGCTGACATTTTTGTCTTTTAGAGGAGGTGCAGTACGTGGCCCATTTCACTAAACTGAGGGTCACATGTGAATATCGACATCCTTTGGTAGCTTACTTTAACAGCCACCGTGCGTTACTATTCAATCCCTTCGTAAGGACTTATTGCGATTGATATTATAGGCTGTTATCATGTCAACGGTTCAGAGGTGCGCTCGTACTATCTCGTGTTACTTACCTGATCTGAGGTCACCATATAATCTGGTTAGCTATTATACATGGAGAGTATATCGTCGTGAGTACTTTCATTTGATGTTGCATGTCCGACTCAATCGTCTATAGTCAGCGATGGTCATCGATGGCAAAAACCTCTAGTTGTGTTCATAGTATGCACCGTTCTATCACACGTGTCTATGCGCTTAAGATACCGATGTAGCTGGCCATATTTCTTGTCCAACTATGTAAGCTAATATCATTTTTTTTAGATCCCATTGCTAACTTTCAGCCAGGTACTGGATTGAGTGAGGCAAATTTCCATTGATTTGATGTTTTTTATTCAAACATATGACTCTTCGCTTTAGAACTGAACTCTCTAGAGTTTGTGTCGTTTTCGTTCGCATTATTGCGTATGCTTAAAGGTTAAAACAGATATACCCATACTTCGTTTGAATATTTCAAGACACCGGGGCTACCACAGGTAGGGATGTTGATTTCTTTCTGTGACTAATACGTATACCAGATTCTGATTTATGTCGAAGCATTTGGTCGTTGCATATCTAAGTATGAACATCACCTGCGATATGGTCATATGCGCATCTCTTGTCTATTTCCTGAACAGTATGCGCAGCGGATTCAAAACGTGAGCTGTATTCTTCAACTTGGCTCAAGAAAACCTGCGCACTGTGTGCCCTTAGGTCCGAAAACGTGATCAACCGTCTGGTCGTCTTCAGGTAAGGCTGAATCAACTAATCTGATATAGTGTACGCCTCAATGAACATCAGTATGGGCAACGGGCTAATGACAAGCATCATTGCGTCCTGTATACTTATAACTGTAAGTAATAGCGAATAAATCCTTTGTTCTCGGCCCTCCTGAAACCATATCTACTCAGTATTTCGTTACTTCTCTTACAAGTGCCCTTTACACTGGTGTGTCCTCATGTCAGATTCCCAACTGCCTTGACGCTAATAGGTAATAATGATTAGTTTTTGTCTATATCAGTACAAAATGTGCGTGTGTGGCAGGTATTGGTTTTGTTCCTCTTGCTGATTCCTTATTGATTCTAGTGTACGTTAACTCAATGCTGGTAAGTATGACTGATATTGTGTTCAAAATGCAACCATGAATCACATCTTGTTTAATTCACTGTAGGTTTCGTGCGTCAAGTCTATCAATAAGGGGTTTGGGGCCTAAGATCTCACCATATATGCATGCAGGCTTAACTCTCGTATAAAAGTTCGAAAAATGTTTTCAGAGGATCAGATGGAGGAAACGTTTCCCCTCGAAGAACTTTCTTAAACGGAAAGGTCCCCCGTTCAATCCGCGGTGCCCCCATCCGCAAGTAAACAATTCTGAGTTTGAATTACCATAGCACTGTGGATTGAATCGAAATATTATAAAAATAAACTCGGACTGGTGCCAGATTCCTCTTATGGTAATCATGCTGAGTTGGGAATAAGCAGGGGAATTCGTGCTCGTTGGCATCGTCGACCGTCTACTGTGTGTTCATTGCTGCTATGTCCAGTATGGATGTCCCTACACTATCCCAGTACCTCAATAAGATTTGTTGTCTTGCTGATTTTGAAATCTTGGCCCTGGTTGCGGAAGAAATCCCATTTCTCAAAGATCCCACTTGATTACCTTCATCAACTCAGCTCAATTGACAGGAGAACAGCTTATTATATGTGCCTATTAACTTGGGTGGTAACTGGACATCAATAGGTACCAAGAGAGCTTTAATTTTGTGCATTCCTTGCAACACATCATGATTGAGATTCTTTGATTGTGGCAGACACTGGAAGTGGCAAGACTCTTGCCATTGTTCTACCTCTACTTCTGGACAATCCTGAAGACCACTTGCTCTCTCTCACTCTCTCACCTCTGAAGCACCTCTGAAGCACCTCTGAATCACTGAAGAACAAGATTTCAACACAAAATACTGGATTCTGGACAATTGCAATAAATGAAGATACTCCTTGAGATGAAGTATTTTGGAATGTATGTGATTTCAAGTCTATTTTCATACTTCTAAACACAAAAACATAGATGAACATTCACAACATAGTCACATAGAAGCTTGGACTGTCCAGCACATTATTGTGACAGTTAAGCAGCTTTTTAAGACTCCTGAAGGTCATATACTCTGGCTTGGTCAACTATTGCACAACAAACATTTTCAACAACATATAAAGCATATACATGTTGATGAGTCTCATTGCTATGGAAACAATGATTTTGACCCTTCATGGAGTTTGCTTGATGAACTCAAAGTGATTTTACCACCATCGAGTAGGGTGTTGCCATGCATGGTGGCTCTGAGATCTATGATATGGGATTAATTGTCTTTGGTGTAACTGTTTATTACATAATAAGTTCTAGATGAATATAGAACACTGCACTTGCAGTTCTGCCTCTACACATATTTAGGTTAAGGTTGTCAACCAGTTTGCCATTCCTTAACATGGTACTATCTGTGTCCAGACCATCATGGTACCATACAACTTCATTGTTATCAACATCAACATATTGGCATGTAAAGTGGTGAGCTCCAAAGTAAATTATACCCTTGAGCACATATCTACAGTCATTAATATGAGTGCTTGTTATCATGATCTCTGAATCTATGGAGACACTGACAGAAGACACATCAAATATAATGATAGGAGGTGCAAAAACAAATTCCAATGTCCTTGTGGGGTGAGTATTACATGTGCAGCATAACAATTCTATCTCCACCAATGGACTTACTAGAGCCTCATGTATATTTGTGGGTTCATTGTTCAGCAGTACAATTTGTGCACCCCTAGATTGTGATACCCCTTACCTTAGCTGGGTATGTCTAGCTGGGCATTCAACACTGGATGTGATAATGTCTTGATTATATCTCACAACTTCATTGGTAACTGAATGCATACTTATATATCTTTCTATAGGAAATGTTGATGGTTTGGCTGAGGATAGTTTGTGTCTCAATTTGTCTCTAATTGTGTCTAAACATCTGTTTGACACTGATAATATATGTCTTTGAGATGTAAATTTTTGGACCAATGGTGCTGATCTTCCATCCAAAAATTGAATATTATACACACAACTACATTGTAGGTGCAACTGCTTGCATCCCAGCACAGACCTACAAATATGTTGTGATTATCAACTGGTGCATCATAGATATTGCGAGAGCAAAAAACAAATGTTAAATAGATCAGATGATATTGTTATGTAAGCATTAGTTTTGATGAACAAGGCAATATATGTATGACAACATAGATATTGCAACAAAGGAGGTAGACATACAACATATGTGTAGCATTTAAGTTCAAAAGGTTCCACTAGAGGGCTACACTTGTGAAACCTTTTGAACTTCAATGCAACAACACAATGTCATATAAAAAAAAAAGAAAAAATTGACATGTGAATAATGGTTTTTGACAGCTGGGACTACAGCTCACCTCACACACTCAATCTCTCATCAAAAACCCTAGTTAAGCTTGTGAACAAGTATTTCTCAATCTTCTGCTAACAGATCTCTGAATATTTGATGGTAAGTACAATACAGTGCAATAATGATAAACAATACAATAATAGCAAGGACAATGATAAGATTATACTGACATGTGGCTAACAATTTTAAAGACAGTAGATTATAAATTTAAAGGTGAAAGACCATGTGGCTAACAATATTCAAGACAAGACAGTACATATAATTTTAAAGAATAAGAGATCATGTGGCAAACAATTTTCAAGACAGCATTATCAATAGATAGCACTTTAAATGGTGCAATATTGATAAGATAACAATACAATAAAAATAGATAAAGTAAATAGATAAGATCATGGGGCTAACATTTTTCAATACAAGATTTTCTCAACTTTTAATATGACCTTAATCTATTCTAGATCTTGGAACAATCAGTCACCTGGCAGGTGATCTCAGCCACCTTTCTTCTACATATTCTGAAAACTGTGGAATCAAAAATTCTCCATTAAAAAATCACATCTCTATCTGCACCTTATTGAACTGGCCAAACACTATCTATGCTACACACTGTGTGGTCACATCAATTGAAGAAGTTCAAAACTACAAATGCTTCTTAATTCAATCCTTTGATTTTGAAAAACAACCTTGCATTCTGATCTTTTTGGACAACTTAAAACTTGCTGATACTGTGGTTGAGCATCTTCAAAGCCTTCTCTCTCTTGATTTATGCAACTATGGATTGATCTATCAATGTCATAGTCTGATGTATACCTTCAACATGTTCATTCTGAGTTTACAACAATAAAGAATAGTAAGTGCAAGTGCAACATCAGAAGAGTCTATGGTATGTGGTCACCAAGAATATTACATTTTACATTACTGATTAGAGTTCACTATGCAAAGTATTTGGATGACACCTTTTCAAATGGAGTCTCCAATTCTTACTTGTATAATGAACTATTTTACTAATCAATCTGATGGCATAGCTTTGATTTTCTTTAGTTTTTTTGCTGTGATTGCCATAATGATGAATTCAGCCTTGCCAACTTTTTGCCTGGATCCTTCTATTTCAATGATTCACCAGCCAGTACAGTCAAGCATAAGAAGTTAAATGTCTATCAAAAACCAGTCTCACAATGTGTTCAATGCTCAAATCATTTCATGGCTTCAATACAGAACTACAAAATTACATGATCATACTTGTTCTTACAACATTTTACCTCTTTGAGAATAATATAAACAAGTTTGAGCACCACTAAAGTCTCTCAAGTCTTTGGCAAATGTTGCAACACTTCTTGGAGAGTCCTTAGAATGGGCAGCTATATGGGCAGCTTCACTTTTATTGATGATTAAAGCTGGATAAAGTGGGGCAGAAAAAGTTGCATCAGAAGCAACAAATAAAGCTAGATTAGAATAAGCTGTTACATGTAATCAAGCAATCAGTTCTTCATCTTTGTTGAATGTAGATGGTGGAAGCATATCCTCTTTAGCAAGTATGGCTTTTTCTTTGATCATCTCATCAAGCTTTTTGTTAAATGTTGCCAATGAAGATGATGTAAATTTTGCTCTGCCAGCTGCTCATAGATTAGCAACTAATGTTGTCTTGAGACCCTTCATAGCTGATAACTTGGTCCTAAAGGTGCAACTCCACTTGATCTGCAATATGCTAAACAAGGACACCAGCATCACAATCTTTATGAGTTAAATCCTGATATGATGACTGTATTGAGTATGCAACTCAATGATAGGCCCCACAAGTGACTCAAGACAGAACACATCAAAAAAAAAAGACATTCTTAACACAATGCAACTGGTCACATGCTAAGAACACACAACTTTTACCTGAATTCTATTCTTATTTACTATTACATGTTATGGGTTTCAAAACAGTTGGAAGTTTCAAAATCCAGTATTGTAAGAGATTGTGAACATGGAGCTATTGATCCTTTGCACAGC
>JABAKA010016206.1:0-16004 GCA_018857285.1 Termitomyces sp. Mi166#008 | reverse complement strand
CTGAGCACCTCAACTCCATCCTGCTGCTCAATGAGGAAGGACTGCTCAACTAAATCTGCAGTGCCTCCCCTGACATGTACCCTGAGGCCTTTGAGGCAAACAATCCTCAAACCACTACTAACAACTCAGTGGCTGCACACAATTCCACCTCCTCCCCCACCACTTTCACCCTCTCCCCTGATGGCAAACTCCTGCTCTGAGATGGTTGAATCTATGTGCCCAACCATAGACAATAGTCATCATTCAGTCAATGATAAGCTATTATTAAGTTTTAAGAAACTAAAAAATGCCAACTTTTTGTTTCTTATCTACTTTCATAGTATTTCAAAGCTCTCCTCTCAAATTTATCTGACTGTAAGAGGCTTTAGCATCTGCTATGTTGTCATTATAAATTTACAAACACAATGGTTGTAAATTTATATGCTCAACATCATACACATCATTCATTGTAAGTAAAGATTGTTTATTAATTTATTCATTACTTATTGTATTTTAAAGTTTTTTATTGTCTTTTTCTTTACTTTTAGACTCCACCAATCTTTATATAAGTTTATTTGAAAGCCTATGAGCTCATGCCAAGATAACAATTTCTCACTGTTATATCTTCTTTGTTATTAGTTTTTACATGGTCTCATTACTTTTTAAAATTTTTTTCTTATTATTATTTGATTATATTATTTGATTATAAAAAGCTTCAGTAATTGTTATATCTTCACTGTAAAACTAAAAATTATGAAGTTTATAGCCTTGCTTGCTTCTCACTCACAACATTAATGAAGTATATTAAACATTGTTTATTACACTTCAAGTTGTACTAACTTTTTTTTTTAGCTTTCTATTTCTTTTCACTAATATAATAATCTTTGTATCTTGTTATCGTTATTTTCATCAATGTTGTTTTGATACATCCTCACATTCTTCTTTGCTTTTCTTTTGCATTAAAAATGAATGAGAAAAGAGTGTTTAACTTGCTATCTCATCATTATAAGATCACAAATATTATGTTTTTAGCCTCAAATAGCTTTGAACACAAGTTTGATGCAATATATAAACATTTTTTGCCTTCAAATATTTAGAAGGTTTAAACTTTGTTAGTGTTTTTCAATTCTTAGCTAAATCATATCAGCTTTTCTTACATTTTATCAGCCTTTTTCACAATTACTATGTACACTTTCATTTCTTTCTAAACATAATCATCAAAAGAGCATTGCTGATATTTTAAGTTCACTATGTTGTTTTTTCATCTACTTTGTGAAAATAGCAGCTTAATGTAGGCATTTGAAAGTGACTAACAGATCTTAGCAAACAGTGGAGGTAGACTTTGACTTGTGATGCATGATAAAAAATGACCTTAGCCTAAGTCTTAAAAAAAATGATGGCAATACTGCTTTTTTAAAGCTTCATAGTGTAATTATATAAAGATATTTTAGATATTTTAGCTGGCATCAGCAACACTATAATATCAGCTTTGTGAGCTTTATCAATTTTATTACATTTTGACCTTCACTTTAAATCTGAATCTCATTGCTTTTTCTCTTCATGGCTCAGCATCACAACAAAGAGATGTATATTGGCTCTCTTAAACTTTATGCCCTATCCTATTATTCTCACTGACTGTTTCAATAATATGCTTTTAATGGATGAAGTAAAATGAAGCAAGCTATAAGCAAAGTATGTAAAGAAGAAAAATTTTGCTATATTGTTCAACATAATTTACATAGCCAAGAATGTGAAGTCACAACTGTGTGGCCAAGAATGTAAATACTAGTTTTATATCTTACTATTCAGTTGCTTTATGCACCATATATCTCATCATTATTCATGATTGACCACATGCCTTGTATCTAGTCTCAGAATTTCATGATCCATGCCCACCATGTGATGGCTGCATTCATTTCTGGCCTGTTGTTAGATTTTAACTGTTTTAGTATAATATCTTCTTGCTACAATGATTATAGAGATATGCTTTTTCAATGTTAAAGTCTTTTTTTGTACTTATATAAACTTAAAAGGTTTAGCATAAGGAGGCATCTGATCATAGAAACCTTAAGGGCAACCTCCACTATTCAAGACCACAACCAAGTGGAAAGATGATGGCAGAGGCCAATGCATCTATCAAGGGCAAGCCACCAGCAAGAAAGCAGCATAAGAAAGCAAGAGGCTAAAGAATGCCATTACTGAGGAATATACAGTTGAACTATGTGTAAATCAGAAGTTCTGCTATTGACAAGACTGGAGATGTTCCATCTCACAGTCTGACCTAAATATTACATTGGCTAATAATATGACTAAGGTGTGACTACTCTACTATGTGTAAGCAAGAACTGCTGACTTTGATATATATAGACTAAGCAGACTAGTAGATAAAAGGTGCTGAGTGAGCATCAGTGATCAACTACAACTACTAGTCTTATAAAGCATGCCAATGCTGAAATGTACTGACTGAGCCAGACTTACCAATCAGAGTGGCAAAGGCTGTGCTAATATAGTAGAGTGGGTCTAAAGACCAGCTGACCTAGCAGAAGGCAGACTGAGATGGGAAGAGAGTAGGATTAGGGCTGAGCAGCCTGGAAGATGGCTAAATAGAGTGCCAGCATCAATCAAGGCTAAGCAGGGTTAGAGTTGGATGGTCTGAGGACCAGTCCTCTTATACTTAGCTTCAGAATCATATGCATGCACACTCAGTAGGGAGTTATATTTAAGTACTCTATATATACTTTAAAAATTATAAGCACACCAAGCATGAAAAACAGTAGAGCACATAAAGAAAACTTGTATAGATATGAGCAAGTGAGAGAATATGAAGACAGAAAAGACAAAAGAGGATTTGAAGGAAGCACAGTAGAATATATCACTCTACTAAATTTAGTATTTCATTTCTAGATCATAATTAGACACAACCAATGCATTGCAGTAGCATTTACATGTCATGGATGCTTACAGAAAGAATCTTAATGATGCACAGGCAGCTTGGGCTGTGAAAAGTACCATGAGCAACAGAACTATCCCAGACAAAATTCTTGAGGAGCTTGGAGAGGCAGGCCTGGCTGCAAATATTAATTCTTAGTTCTTGAAGCATAGCAGAGACATAATACTCTTGACTATACCCAATACAAGAGTTTGAAATGGACAATTTACTCAAATCAGTGAGCATGGAGAATATAAATATACATGGAGTAAGCACTTAGTACTAATTAGCATGACATGTCACAGCTGGTCACAGGTCACCCGATCAATAGGTCTGAACCCGATCCCATCAAGCATTTTGATCCTTATTACAAGTACCGCCTTCCCATAATGCAGGTAAGTAAACTGTTCATCAAACCCGGTTCTTGCCATGGAACATAGAAAGGGCAGTGTATATACGACAGAAAAAACTTGACAAGCATGCTGAGCCGAACTTAATTCCAAGTATCACAAGGCTCAGTGCCTTCGGTCATCGTACCGAGCTCGGTCCCGGTCGTGGCCGCGTCCATAACCACGGTCGCGGTCCCTATCACCCCGATCGTAGTCGCGGTAGCCTCCCCGTTCACCGCGATCATAATCCCTGCGGTCATCGTAGCGGGAACGCCCGCCACGTCCACGGTCATCGTAGTCACGCGAATAACGACTGTCGTACGGGCGAGGATCGTAGGGCCTTTCGACTGATCAGATAGAAAAATTGAGAGCAGAATCGACGCGAGGTAGATAATGTATCTCACATTCATGCCGTTTGGGAGGTCCGTAGTAGCGACCCGGAGTAGGTGTCCTTGCACGCCCACGACGAGCCTATATAATAGGAAGTCAACAATTGTCCAAGAGAGGAGCTATACCCACCTTTTCGACATTAATGGTCTTGCCCATAATTTCAGTGGAGTTTAACGCAGTGATAGCGGCGTCAGCTTCCTCTGCGGATTCCATGGTCACAAAGCCAAAACCACGCGACTCGCGCGTGTGTGGGTCATACATGACTGAGGCTTTCTTGACCTGGAAACAAATGTAAGAGAAAAAACAGAAACAGTCGAAGGGTACCATGTACAACGTACTCTGCCAATCTTTGCAAAAGCGGCCTCGAGGGCGCGCGTATCAACTCGGTGATTGAGCCCAGAGACATGAAGGTTGTTTCCGGGATTGCTTCTGTTGTACATGTCAACAAAAAGAAAAAAAAACTTGCGAAAGAACTTACCCCCGTTCACCTTCCCTTTGACCAGGGCTTCGACTCCTGCTGGAGCGCCGAGGTCTATCACCACCATCATCCCTACGGGGTGACCGGCCTCCATTGGTGTTCCAGCCTTGTTCGTCGGTGACCATTGCATTCCCATTACCCAGACTGGCGTCATGGGTTGGAATGCTGATTCCACCGCTCGTTGGCGCAATGTCTTGATTGGATTGCCAGGCTGAGGAAGACGAGGAGAGTAGCATTAGGTTGTGATCAAGGTGTGAACTGGGCGCGACGAAGGAGAATGATGTGGGCGAGGTCCATCACACTATTGTGTCGACAAGAATGGTGCGAAAAATTGAGGTGTGCTCCCAACCGAAAAAATGAGAGAAATGTCGGTACATAAGCGCAAGTGAGCACTAGAAGGAATATTATATCGACCGTATATTGGCCTTGAGCCAACATTTGTGACGAATGAAATACGGTCGAACTGAGAACTGAGTGCTGGTATCGTACTGAAGTTGTCGAAGGCGATAGACGGTGGCCGTAGCTGGGAACGTACCGTCTTCCATTGTATGTTGCTGGTCGCTGCGGACGTCGTCGACAGCCTACTCGCTGTTTGCTGGCAATGAGTGTTGGCAAGTGAACAAGTTAGGGCTGTGCCATGTTTGCTAATCATCTGACATAACACCAATCTTTCCCACAAGGGGACCGATGCCGCGGCGTGCGCACAAAACAATCTTTGTACATATCATCAGAGACGACAGTATGACCTGACGGCTTCATAGGAAAAGTCTATCCTCAATAGTATCCTCGCCCACATCCCACCGCACCCTTTCCGCTGCCAGCTCCTCCCTGATATTTGTCTCGCTTGTTAAGCTGATCGCCATTCCATCGGCTCGTAGCATCCTCAGAGCTGCTAGAATCCAATCCTGACTGTCGAAATTTATATCATTATACACGACTTCGATGTCTTTCAATCTTGTCTTCAACCAGTCGATTTTTCCGACGGGAATTGTGCCAACCTGACATCCGCCACGCAACGTTTGCGTGCGTCCAAATCGGGTTGAGTGTCCGGCTATGTACCGATAGTTGTTCCAGCTCCCTGTGAGCTCGAACTCGAATGCATTATTCGCATCTTGCAGCGCCACGAGGCTCCAGCGCTCTGTGCGACGCGGATGACCTCGAAGATCATATTGCGCAACGATCAGAGGATACGATGCCATCAACTGTGTATGTCCATCTACTATAGTCAATCGGAAAAAAGGGAAATGAAAGGGCTCACTTACGCGCTTTGTTTTTCTATCTCGTCGAACTCGAAATCTCCTTTCAAGAAAGAGGGGGCGGCGTACGAAATCACTTGAACTGTCGTCTGATTTTATAAGGAGGAAAGAACGAGTCTGATGGTCTGGCACATCTCACGAATGATATACCTCGGAATCTTCCCGTGAGGCTGGGAAGCCTCGTGTATGTAGGTCCTCATCCAACTCCGTGTTATCTTCGTCCAGCATAATCCTTAGGTCGGCGTACCATACGCTCCTCTGGCTCATTTTGAGGATGCGGACCGCTCATTAATTACAATACCTGCCATAAACAGCGTCAACCCCTTGGCAAACGTCCTCGAGGTAGTATGATAAGGCCAGTTCAGTGACTCAGAGGCCATGACTCTCAGAGGACCCGTCCACGTACGTCTACTGATTTGGAACTATCCCGACGTCATTTGACTTCCCTGGTCCATACCTCAGGAACCCTGCGTCTGTTTCCCCGCTGACACATGCAGGGATCGTTAAGGGGGCCATCTCTTCATTTCCCAATATGGCTAATAGCAAGCCTTGATGCATAATCGCTTCCATTTACCCCAGTATCCGGAATCCCGACAACGTGTGATCGACGAATCCTCGCTTTTGTGAGCATCAGGTCTAAGCGCTTCTTGGCGACATATCTTCCTCCTTTTCAAACTTTCTTCAAGTTGCGCCCTTCGCCCCATGTATAACCCCGCTTTTCCTACCTATAACTACCCTGAAAATTTCAAGGTTCGATTTTGCGATATTGATTAATCTAGTCTCACGGAATAGGATACCGACGTGTGACCACTTTCACGTCACAGTTATGTTAACTCGAGTGGTCAATGTTTATATGCTAGTATCTACCGCCTGAGGTTTCCTGACTTGATTGTTTTCGCGTACTTGATATGCTGACTTCAGTTGTAAGAAAACTTGTTCACAATCAACTTTGACATCGTTTCCCATTGTGGCGCCACTGCTTTCTCAGCGTAGTCCTCAAATAGCTAGTATAGCTAGTAACATGGCTTTTTTCGAGAGTGAAGGCAGGGTCAATGCGCCAAACTTGACCAACTCGCCCTCTGTTAACTATCTTCACAAGTGCAGGACAAAGTCTCGTCAGTTATTCACATATTTGGCAAAATACAAGCGCAATTCTGCTTCATGCAAGGCGTCCCTAGCCCCCTAAATGGTCGAACGTGCAGACACTGCAGAGGCTATCGTTAGAGATCACGGCTTCCGCTATTGTGGGTACATGAGGATAAATTGTTTAGCCGTGGTTTTCGATTTCGATTGCTGATTTTTCGATTCTTGCGCTCGCTTATCATCCCAGCCACAATAAGTGAGGCACATAGGCAACTTCAATATGCCTCGCTATGAACTAGCATGATATTTCGTTCGTGGTTAATGATTAACGATTATCTATGCACTTGACTAGAATGGATTAGATATCTGACGTTCCCGCTTCGAGGTTTATAAAATCCGAAATCATCGTTGGACCTGCATGACTTATCAAATAGTAAGAACAGCACCAGTAATTGATCGGAAATAGCGTCAAGTCCACCGACAAGATTCATCCGTCATGCTCTATAGGCTGACTATCTCTTGTTCAGAGGTACCCCATCTCTTGTACTTGGTATGCACACATATGTGTTCAGTTGATACGGCTGTACAAAACGCGCATTTGAGTGGTTGCCGAGGAAACACCTGACAGATGTTTTGACGAGAACAGTTGTTTTATTTGGTCATGTGGATCCAAGCAGGGACTTGTGTAACTCCGTTTAATGTTTCTCCACAGAGAACAACACGCCACTCTGCCGAGTCCAAAATACAATAAACCTTATTATAGTGACCCACGGTAACCAGCAACTGCGCTTTTGTTTTTTTTTTGTCAGGACTAACAACAATGAACTCGACTTCACCAGGTACATATGACTGGTGCCTTCGACGACTTGGAAATGTTAGCACACAAACCACTTTGCTTTCTAGACCAGAATGGCTGCTG
This sequence comes from Termitomyces sp. Mi166#008, assembly GCA_018857285.1. NCBI lineage: Eukaryota > Fungi > Basidiomycota > Agaricomycetes > Agaricales > Lyophyllaceae > Termitomyces > Termitomyces sp. Mi166#008. Next base: position 8,581 of record JABAKA010016206.1, on the reverse strand, counting down.
TGATTCTTTCGTCATCGTCCTATCCTTACCTTGATGCAAAAGGTCATCCCCCTCATGGTCCTAGGCCAACCGAATATTGTTTTTACGGCTCGGACTTACTTCAACCCAACGTATACAGCAAAATGGAAGTCGAAGCTTGGAGATTGGAAGTTAAAGCAGCAGAAACAGGGCCGCAATCAGCCATCTCAACACCATGTCCACCCTATCATCCATACGAGGATTCTACACCTGCAGTCGAGGCTGATCTTTGGAGATCGTCACAACTAAACGCAGCGGAAATAGAGTCACAGCCAGACACCCCAACATCATATCATCCATACCAGGATCGCGCATCTACACCGCCAGTCATTCTCACTCCTAGCGTCTCCCTTCGTCTTGATTCGCTACCGAGGTCCCCAGTACATAACACACCGAAGAGTTCACTTTTCGATCCAGAGTCTTCCCTATCCTCCACGTCACCTTCTCGGCCAAGCGAGCCGTTCACGAGAAACGGTGATTCCCTTCCGAACGTAATCACTGAACGACCGCAATCAGCAACTTCAATTGTAAGTTCTGTTGTGTCAGAACTAGAACCGGTTCTCCCAGTCATAGATGAAAATGAAAACAAAGATCCCTCCCTAATGCTTCGCGAGCGCCGTTTTAGAGACCGCGTAATGGATGATTTTTGCTGTACGCGGTGTCTATCATACATTCCGTCAGTGAGTACTCTGATTCTCTATATATGAGACAGGGGATTGATATGGAGATTTTCGATAAGCCACGTACACAAGTCGAGGCATCAGGGACACTGTTACATCTTTTCTGCCCGAGTTGTCCAGCTGTCTACTGCCGAGGATGTAAGAGACCTGTCAAGTGCTTGGACCGCTTTTGCAATGCACGGCACAATTGCGGTGTAAAAAGGTGTTGCGCGGATGTCCGCGCGTTGGCGATCTTCGAATATTTATCTGCATTCGATCAATTTTATCTCGACGCAAGTGCAGCCTTCCACGGAATCGATCGCGAGACTACTTTGAAAGCAGGTCAGCGCAGAGCATATCTAGATTATGTTCTTCTCCACGCCGACAAGTACAGTTCCCATGAAGATGCTCATCGATTTTTCTCGGTGCTGAGACGCACTGTCAAGACCGTTCTCTTCTGGCTTCTTCCCGAGGAAGAGAACAATATTATTGAACGTCATGTCGCCCCGATGTTTGCTGTCTCTTTCCTTTCAGAGGTCCTGTATGAGGTCATCAAACAGACCTACTGGCAGAGAAAAATTTGTCCTCCTCGATTGGAGAATCTGCGTCAGGTTATCACCGAACTTCTCAACACTCTAACAGTCAGGCAGGACAAAGAACTCAGTGGAGTGGTTCGCTCACCCTTCAGTATAATCGACCAGTCGAGAGGTCTTGGCGCATGGTTATGGGATGACGACGACACTCGTACATGGTCGAGTCTCAACATTTTTGGTGCATCCCTAAGACTTGCTGACTGGATCCCGTTCTTGAACAATAACTCGCCATGATGTCGCTTCGCTATTCGAACGTTGACCGTACTTCCAGCTTCATTGATACCTCAAGCAGCTCATTTCATCTCAAATATTCGCCTTTTTATGTCGTATTATACGTCATCATCCGCCGCTTCAGAATTAGTGTAGACAAGACAATGCATACGTGTACGCTAATCGAACTTCGTCATAACAGAGTGTATTTACAACTACTTTTAGTGCAAGTGAATAACTACCGAGTGAAAGTTCTTGGCCCGATGGGAATGACTTCTCTTGTCAATTCATACTACTATGTAGTATTTTTGGGAACCAACGCGCAACAGGCTATTTTGATCCATTTGTTCCAGCCAAAGACCTCGATCTACGGACAGTCTAGGGTTGGCAATTTTATACAGAGTCTGATAGTAAGTTTTTCTCCCCACTTTACCTTCCAATTGCTTTTACCACTGTTGGCCGAAGGATTAGTGTTAGTCAAGCTGTCCGTCAGCTGTCCGTCATTTGTGCCTAATTTCTAGTTCTGCTGATTCCAGTAAAACTGGCGTTGCAAATACACTCTAATCAATACATCTATTCTCAAGCTGGAGAACACCTGTATTAGCCTGGGTATGGAGGTAAAGTACGAACATCTACGGCTTAGGACGACGACGCTTTCCGTAGCACTTGCTGTACAAAATTCCAATTGTTGGAGCTGGACCCACGCCGCGGCCGGTTGCCTGACCGGATCTATGATGATAAGATAAGCTTATGAATTCAGATTGTATTGTTCTTTATTGTTGTCTGTCGCGCGCTTTTGTGCCAGTGTTTCAATCAACCCTTGCCATGGAATACAATAAAACCGCTACAAGCAAAAAAAGTGCTTTTTCGAACCCCCATCTGGACATCGACTTAAACCTTGAATTAGAATAATAGAGACGCCCACAAGACGATAGACTTATGTACGGCACCTCATGAGACGAACGACGGACCTTGCTCGACACACTCCGGCCACTGTTTCAGCGTTTTTGATGGCAACTGCCGCTCCCCAGCCTACAGGACAATACCCACCTTGGCCGGGGTTCGAACCTCGCGACCAATACTCACCTTGGCCAGGATTCAAACCTGCGCGCCAAAACAATGGTTTTCCTATATATCGTGACCAATACCCACCTTGGCCAGGATTCACACCTGCACGCCAAAACAATGATTTTCCTATATATCGTGACCAATACCCACCTTGGCCAGGATTCAAACCTGCACGCCAAAACAATGATACCCCTGTAAAGAGCCCATCGCCTGTAAATCCCGCTCCCTTGGACATATCCCCCCCTTTGTCAGGATCGAAATCTGCACGCCAAAACAATGATCTTGGCCTCAAACCTCCAAGATCTCTAGAGCGGGACAAACGCGTAGCATCTACGACGCCAAATGGAGGTTATCATACATCGACACCTCCAACACTACCTCAGCAAGCAAGACAAAACTCTTGCCGAACTTCAAAAGTCTTGTCTTGGATTCTCAACCAATTTCGACAAGAACAAACAACTCCAAGGGCGGAGTCATCGAGGCCTGTTACTCCTGCTATTGCACAATCTGAAGCCTCGGCGTCAGGTCGCGAGCGACAGATTCAGGAACTCTTGTCTTTGCTGTTACACCACGTCCCCGAAGCGGAGCCTCTGATACGACCGTTGGTGAATCACGTACACGACTTCCAACTGCTACAACAGGCTATAGGCGTACTGAATGGTCCACTCACCCAAGAGCAATTCCTAGAGATAGAGGGTTTTTTTATGATCCCTCAGGATGATCAAGAAGAGCTTATCAGGACGCTGAACGACCCAAATGACCCCGGCATTTCGCTAATACTGTTTCAATTCAGAGAGTTGGTCGAAAGATTGACTGGTCATCCGATTCCAGATGCGGATGAGGTCCCAACTGCGAAATGTGGTGCGTTTTCTTGTCTCCGTCGTGTTTTACGAAGACGGCGACGAGAGCCATCGCGCTCGGCCAACGCTCATGCGAATTCTGCAGTATCTGCACTGGGTCTTGCGCAGCCTTCCCCAGAGCAGCCGAACGGTACTGACAGATTTCCTATCCATGAATTCCGCGAGAGCCGATTCAGGCGCTTCATCGTCGAACCTTTTACCTGCACAGCGTGCCAGACGAATATACCAGCTGTAAGTCATGTCTCTGCCAGGCTGAACCTAAAAATACTAAGGTTATGAATCAGAATCGTACCAGAGGAGTTGATCTACAACTCGGCGCGAACCTCCATCTTCGTTGCCCGAACCCAAATTGTATGACAGTCTTCTGTCGGGGATGTCGTAGCGTGATCGGGTGCCAACCAAATTGTGACGTCCGACACTCGTGTAACCTCAAGGCATGCTGCGTCGATGTCCGTGCAATGGCCATCTTCGAGTATCTGTCTGTATTCGATAAGGACTACCTCACCAGAGTTCGGAATTTCCATCGCGGCGCTGCAGATGCGCATACACACGCCAATCGGCTATCGTTTCTCACGCATGCCTTTGATCTGGCCAACCGACGCGATGCACGATTTCACGGTTTCATTTCTGTTCTGAAGCGTACTCTGAAATATGTCCACTTCTGGCTCGAGCCCAGTATCCCGGAGAACGTTCCATGTTCTGCTGTTTACCAAATGTTGGCAACGTCGTTTCTCCTGGAAGTGGTTCGCGCGTTTTTGGCTCGAGGCATCGAAACCCTTGCAGAGTTTCGAGCACGAGGATACATCATCCACAGGATCGTGAATTTTCTTTTCAACTTGAGCAGACAGCCCGAGGGTCCGCTTTATGACCTGATTGGGAGTTCTCCATTAGTTATCGATCAGTCGGCTGGCCTAAACCGCCTAATCTGGGTTTCGGACTCAGTGTGGGAAGGGCACTTTCCCCCTGGCGAAGATCCAGCGATTCTGGAATATATGCATGATTTATGGACCCGTCTCGAGATCAATGTCGGTTCAGAATCATTGCAGAGTGTAGCAGACGAATTTGATGCAAGATTATACGAGCGCGGGCATGATCTGTCACCTGTTCAGCGTGCGTAGACCATAGATCGCTAATCAATTTGTCGAAACTATATGTATACTTAGTAGAAGAGCATGCCGTATTGTATATATATGGTCTTCGATTACAGAGATTGAATAATATATTCAAGTTCGCATTTCGATTCAAAGTCGAGGTGAGGGGGATGATAGGGGACGCGAGGTGTAGCGAAGAGCTCTAGAGAGAAATGCGCTATAGCTGTAGATAACGCCAAATGCTTTTTTAATTCTATTACTGGTCACCTCAAGTTATATATTGGCCCAATATCCCTCGCCAATTTCGCAATGCAAACATCAAGGTAGACACATGAAACTGGCCATAGGTAAGATTCGGAAAGTACAGACTCGATGGAAGATTATACGAATACGGGCACGGTGTGTCGCATAGTACTAAGCATGGGCTGAATCTCTAAGTCGACAAGGTAGAAGCTTGACGTACCTTATTTTCAGACATATTCTATTAGACAAAAACACAAAAGAAATCGCAACCCCGACTCGTGAAAAAGGGGACGCGTTGTTTGTCTGTGTTGGCCAGTTTGGTAGTGGATTGCCAATTTTGGAAATCACAACATTGCGCAGAACTACATTGACAATGTCCAACCAAAATTTAGCTACTGAACAATTATTGGAGCTATTAATACAATTGAAGGTCCTTTCATCTCCTCCTACAGTACTTTTCCTATCCTAATATCCAAAATTGTCTCAGAAAACCACCCCCGAAGCAGCTCGGTCCATTCTCAATGGCCAGCCACAGATAGCCTATGCTCTTATGACTCTTATGGTGAAGCTGAATGCAGTCAATTTTGAGGTCTTTCAGGTAAAGTGCAGGACACATTGTTCTTTATGCATTTCACCAACGCTGTTGTAGAAAACGCTGGCAGAATTCGGGTCAACCACCAGACAAGCTACAAACACCATACCAGCGCCGACGCCGAGACCTGGTGTCCCTTCCAGCTTACAATCATCAGCTTCATCAACACCCGTTCCGGCGCTTCCACCACACATGCAACCGCAGGTCCAACATTATCGTACCGCCACACCGCCCTACCCGTACTCAAATGGCCACACCCCGCCCCCTCAATCGCATCAGCAACCGCCATACAGCCAACCGCCCTACCAGCAGCCACCTGCAAACCCAGGGTATGGCTATAGCCAGCCTCAACCCGTGTATCCGTATCCCGGGTATAACGCCCCACCTGCGGCGCCGGCTTCACAACCAGCCCCAGCTAGGCTTCCAGATACGCTTGCGTCTATACCCGAAGAACAGAAGGTATCATTATTTTGATGGTTTGGGAGTGGAAGAATAGCCATTAACATTCTGCTTTCGTAGGCGCTGATCATGCGTGTAATTACCATGACGCCAGAACAGCTCAATGCTTTGCCCCCGCAAGAGCGTCAAACATATATTCAATTGGTATGTGTCCATTTCACTTTCAAAGCTTTGTATCTACATTCTCATTTGCTGGAAACAGCGAAACACACTTGGAGTTCCGACATAACTTTGGACATCTTTCACGGTGCTTCTGCTTTCAGAAACGAAAGATCACGTTCTTCGATATCTGTTCTGGTGATGTGTTCACCCATTGTTGAAACAGGTTCAAGTCTAGCGAGAGAGCCAGATAGAACAGGTCATGCAAGGGCTTGACTGGATGTATTGTTTAATGCAACGCTTTCGATGAGCCAAGTAGAGTGGTGGGCCCTGGGTAGTTAGAGATACCAGATATGCATCTGTAAACCCCAATAGTCAATGAATCACCAGCTACATTGTGCTTAACTCGACATGCCAGTAATTTGCCAGAAAGTAGCAGAAAATTTCTTACTCTTTACAAGCTTCTCGTGAAACTTCGTCAACGCACCCATTATGGTCACAGTATGGTCCCTTAATGTCTCGCTTTTACTCACACTGACATTAATTCTAGAGATACGTCTTCCCTGAGAAACCAGCCGTGATGGGAGGCGTTATTGATCTCGACGAGAAACCGTTCTACATGAACTCATATTCGGGTGAAATGAGCTTGGAATTCCCGAGGTCTGAGGGGGTATTCTTGCGTGAGTTGCTATTTCCATCTCGATGTACACCTCATAATGTTCCGATTTTGATCGTAGGGACGGTACTGCTTTTTGTTTCATCTTTCTTTTTTCCAAACTAAACATTTATGGTTGTTGTGTTATATTCAGAGAGTAAGCCCAGATTCTCGTTATCTCATTCTCTTTTCTGGTGGGTATGGGCAAAACAATCACGCTGGCCGCGCTCATAGACACTAGCCTTCCGTCCGAGGAAGACATGAAGGTGCCACCTATTAGAATTCGGCAGGTATATCACAGATCTAATAGATCACTATGAGTTATAATCCTCAGTCCGTTATAAGAGACTATATTCCACTATACCTAATAGATCACTATGAGTTATAATCTATGGTATAGTCAGTTTTGTGTATGGTTGGTGTATGGAAGTTACTCACCCTCAGTCCATTATAAGAGACTGAGGGTGCTATCTACAGTATGTGCGAGTTTATATGTACAGGGAGACAATGTCCATTGTTCAGTCCAAGGGTGGCCACAAAGGTGGCCATTCATCTGTGGTGGCCAAAGCCTCGCTATAGTCCAACACTCCTCCTCACCACAGACGCTCCTCCTCATGTGGGATCGTGGTTAGTGTCATTGTAAGCCAAGTCTCAGGCGGAGATATGTGAAAGTTGGCAGGGTGAGTGATTTGGTGAATATGTCGGCGACGTTCTCTTTTGATGGGACACGGTGTAGGGTTATCTCGTTTGACTGGACCCATTCCTGGAGAAAGTGGTACTTAATGTCAACGTGTTTGACTCTGGCATGGAGCAGAGGGTCCTCTGACAGGGCGATCACTGAGTCGTTATCGCAGAACATGTCCATGGGGGTGAGATAGACCGGCAAGTTCAATACCATGTAGAAGCATGCGAAGCCATATGCACTCTTGGGCGCTCTCAAAGGCAGCCATATATTCCACCTCACAAGAAGAGGCTGTCACTGTTCATTGTTTCTGCACTGCCCATGACATGGCCCCTGACCCAAGATTCCACATGTATCTGCCAATGCTTCGCCTTGTATCTGGGCAGGTGGCCCAGTCAGAGTCAGTATAGTCAGTGAGATTGACATCACTTCTTCCTCCAAGATGAAGGCATAGGTCACACATGCCTTTGAGGTAACGGACTAGGTGTATCGCTGCGTTCCAGTGAGTCGTTGAGAAACAGTCGAGGTACTGCATGAGCTGTTGTACTCCAAAGGCTATGTCAGGACGCATTGAGATCGCCAGATAGAGTAGGCATCCTACCAGTTGACGGTACAGGGTCTGTTCAAGGATAAGAAGCTCCTCCTGAGACATGGTTTTCCTATCTGCGCGTCGTAGCCTTGTGTTGGGGTCCATGGGTAAGGAGAGAGGTGTGGCGTCTTCCTGACCAAACTGATGGATGATCTTGTCGATCAGTGCTGTCTGAGAGAGTCTGACAGCATGATTTTCACGGTCCCACTCAACCGCGATGCCAACAACAAAGCGGGGTATTCCTAAGTCTGAGATCATCCAGACCTGTCGCATCTGAGCTTTAAAGCGCTCATTCTCCTCCTTGCTGCTGGCTATGGACAAGAAGTCGTCAACGTGGAGGGCAGCAATGATGGTGCCTTGGTTGGTAGTTCAGTGGTAGATACATGACTCACATGCTAGTCGTTTGAAGCCCCATGACACCATGTTCTTGTTGACTGCTTGGTTCCAAATGCGCCCTGCTTGCTTCATACCGTAGAGTCCCCTCATGAGCATTCATACCCAGTCCTCTTTCCCTTCCTCCTTGAATCCTTCCAGTTGTTTCATGTATTGTACCTCGTCATTGGGAAGTATTCCATACAGGAATGCTGTCTTCACATCAATTTGTATGGTGTCCCACCCTTTTGCCGCTGCTATGTGGAGCAGGATTTGCCATGATTCCATGCGTGCCATGGAGGAAGTCATTTTTTGGTGTAGTCTTGTCCATGAATTTGTTTGTAGCCCCTGAAAACGAGTCAAACTTTGAAGCGGACAGTGTTACCGTGTT
>JABAKA010016205.1:0-16068 GCA_018857285.1 Termitomyces sp. Mi166#008 | reverse complement strand
TGGCTTGAGCCGGCCGATTTGAGGTCCCTTGGCCGTTCGCTATATGCTCATTACCGGTACATGCTCAACACATCGGTTTAAATCTGGTAATATTCGTGAGGTTACTCACATCTCCAAGTACCATTCAGTGCTCACATCCAGTCGATTCTTGCCAGTTTCTGGGACAGATTACTTTTGGGAACCTTGAGATTCAGGCAGAAAATGCGGGCGACAAGCACCACGCCAGTGAGAGGGAGATTCAAATCTGCAGTACCGGTTCAGGCGCGTTCGAGACTCGGCCGCTTGAAAGAAAGCATAGGACACGTCGAGGTCAGGGCTGCGGGAATGAGTTAGCTAACCCGGAGGAGGACCGGGGCTTGGGAAGTCACGAACTCACTTCCGAGTCCTTACTTGTACTCCTCTAACTCCTCCTCGTCCATGTCGTCCAAGGGCCAGTTCGCCTCGATCGCAGCGTACGCCTCCTCCGTCATCTCTTCGTCCTGCGCACCTACCTCCAACGTCATCCGCTTCATCTCCTGACCGAATGCCTTGGCTTTTTCGTAGTGAGCGGTGGGCACCCAAGTCTCCTCCGCGTAGCCGGCATAGTCCCTCAGCATCCTCTCGTTCTTTTCTGCACCCGCCAGGGCTCGATACAGCTTCTCCGCCGCCGCTTTCTCGTCCTCCGTAAACACGACCGGACACGGCGCATCGCCCTTAGCAAACCTCGCCCAGCCGAGGACCATATCTATCGGGGCGTACCGTAGCTTGATCGTCTCACCCTCCCACGGAGCCATTGCATGATTGAAGATGCGGCGACGGAAAGGGCTGAACGGATGTACCAGACCGTTGTGGTGGATCCTGTTGTACACGGCTGTGCTCAGGTTGTAATGGGTAGTGAACAAGACGACGACGGAGGAGCTCCCTCTCCCATTCTTGGTCTTCTTCCGATAACTGGTCGAAGGCGTCCGGTAGCTCAGGCTGGACCATACTTCGAGAAACCTCATCTTCGTTCTGGATGACGTAGGGCATACTGGCGTGGAGGAAGAGGGGTAGGACAGCAGCGTGCTGCCAGTCCAACACGCTGGTGATCCGCAGGCCGCGGGAATCTTTCGAGACCTTGATATTGCTGTCGCTTAGGTCGGGGTGGCGGATGCAGAAAGCGCTGAGATCATCATCTGGCACGAGCGACGGCGCGAGACGGAGGTAGCGGTAAAGGTTCTCGGCGTGGTCAGACGGTGACTGCTTCTCGTAGTTATAATGCTCCCTGCGGAGGCGTTGGTAAGGTGCCCTCGGCGAGCCAAACCGGTCGAGGTATGCGAGCTCTTTCTCGGCTGCCGTGACCATCACCGATTTGGCGTCTTTATCTATGGTCATCGAGGGGTTGAGAAGAGGCAGAAGAGATAGGAGGAGTGGGACGTACATGGTCCTCTGAAGATGTCCAGCTGCTCCCTCCGCCCATACCACAACGGTATTGATACGTCAGGGCCTACGCAGAATGGCCCCTCGAGCGGGATGCCCGAGTCCCCGGAGAGACTCTTTAGGTCTTCGGCGTAGTAGATGCTGCCACCCGCGGGAAAAGAGATGGACATCATGATAGACTCGAGCTTCGTCAGCTGGTCCATGAACGACGCGATTTCCTCTTTCCGGAGGTCAAACTAAAACTCAAGTCAGTGGCTTCGACATACTCCATTAGAAGATATTCCGTCTGGGCCTCGTTATTCGAGATGAATGAGTAAGCGAAGATCTTGGGAATGGGAAGCCCTTTGGAACGAAGGAAGTTCATGGTGGCGACTTCACTGGCGAGAGCGTACGCCTTGGGAGTCAGAAGGGGATACGGGATGCGCGCGATGAGCTGGGGGCCGGCGTCAAAAGTGACGAGGAAGGTACGGTTGAGGCCACCCTCTGCAAGCTTTCTGAAGCCCACAATCTTTTCAGGGTTGCGAAAAATGGCCTCGGCAATGATTTTAAAGAGTCCGGGGATATTGAAGACGCGCCTACGCTCTCTGAGGCGATAGGCCTCGTTGACACTAAGTACGTCACATTACGAGTTAGACAAAGACGAGACAATATGTAAGAGACGTACAGGAAAACGCCCGGTCGTATAGTTGAAGAGTTCGCTCTCCGTATCTGCCATGAGAGACTTGGGGTCTAGCACTGTGGCGAGTCGAGGAGAGGGTTGTCGTCGACTGGTCGTGGTGGTGATGGGGCTCCTGGTGAAAGAGCTGCCGCAGCTACAGGGAGTCGTAGAGAGGGTAATTTCGAACACGGGAGGCGGAACATGCTGAAACGAAGATTGTGCTTCAGTTTACCGTTCACTTACTTAGCTGCTTCAGCGATAAGTCAGCGGGACTCAATGGAGCAACACACCTAGTGTGTGCAGGGAGCAGGGTTTGGCGAGCGATGGGCCACCAAGTTCAAATCCTGGCTGGTACAGGAGGCCACTCGCGGTACTGCCAGATCAATTTTCGAAGAGTATTCATCACAAGGCGCTGCGAGAGCCCAGTACTTAGCAGACTCGCGCCGTCTACTTCAACAACGGCAATAGACGCTAAGCCTCTAGCATCCAATTGCAATGAACCTAAACAGTAGCACCCAACATCATGCAAACATTCAAATTAGTTGTAGCAAGCGCAAACTTCAAACTAATTATTATAATGCCCATGCTCATGCGAAATATCTTCTCCACTGGCACTCATCGCACAGAGATTGGCTTGAGCCGGCCGATTTAAAGTCCCTTCGCCGTTTGCTATATGCTCATTACCGGTACCTGCTCAATGTACATCAGTTTGAATCTAGTGATAATATTCGTGAGGTTACTCACAGCTCCAAGTACCATTCACCACCTTAAATTCATGGAATGCGAGATAGTTGGCTGAGATGAAATCGTGTAGAATACCCCAGTTAGAGCACTGTCTAATGAACGAAGGTGCGCAGCCTTGGCTCTTCAGCGTTGAAACTTTAACCACAGGCTCCTCCGTAGCATCCGCGGAGCACTGAAATACCTGGCGTAGGTAATTCAAGCAGTGCCCCGTATGCCCATCGGCTGATGTCCCGTTCATTACGGTCAATGCTTTACCAAGAGAAGCGAGGCAATGCAACTGATGGTACATGGCGATTGCAAAGACACGACGATCTGGCCCAAGACGAACTATGCCCCCGCTCGTAGTGTCGGTGGACTTGAACCAAACCTCTCCCGCAACAGAACTGTTGAGGGAGTAACGAACAGAGCAGTCGAATTGAGCTTGCACTGGCTCTACTTTTATGGGAAGTCGCATTGGATAGTCTTCACCGATGTAAGCTGTTATCGGCGTAAGAACAGAAATAAAAGGTAATTTAAACGCTGCTTACTGTATTTCGTCTTCCCAAATTTGCATAGAGAAGTACGCGAGATAATGAAGGCAGCATTGAGGAAAAGGATGATGGCCCAACCTCGGTAAGAGAGCATGGTTTCTGAAAAGCAAAGATGGAACTATGCAAGAAGTTAGCGTCAATCGGTGCTGTAATGGGTGATTCTCTGGTAGTGAAGGCAGTTGCCTGCTACCAAAAATGTACTAGTCGTGACTTGTTTGTGTAGTGCATTTCAGATCTTCTTGATGAACAGAGTATCAAAGTAGCCTATGGGCATATCACAACATCTCTGGATGGTGTTTGAGCTTTGGATGGTGTAGTGGCATTATCGGGGTTAAACTTTATTATGCATGAATGATCGATCAGAACCTATCAATCCACGATCAGTCAGGACCCCAGTCGTACGTGTCGAGACTCGAGAGCTGTCAGTTCGGATGCTTCGAAGGAAGAGTACTTACTCCATGCTTTGATCTTTCTCATACACGTCCCGGCAACAACGCACATTTCAAGTAAAGTGCGTGCATTCGCCGAATCAGGGTCTAAGCACGACAGGTAAACGGCATCTGTGAAGCTCCACGAGCATCACAGTTGCATCTCCTTTAATTATCTAGTCACCTTCTCGCGATCAGTGACATCGACATCGGTGTGAGTCGGTGACACGCCTTTCTGAGGCGACCAACAGGGCTGTGCGTTTTCACAAGTTACAACAGGCTTTCTGCTACTTCCACTCAAAATCCTCTGTGAACTATGTCAACAAGTGTCTCGTCATTTCTGCTGTCTCTTGCTAGTATGGACGGGGCTGTTCTCGCTCTTGGTAGCGTATGGATAGTCTATCTTCTCTCAAGGACGAGAGCGGGAACACCCTTGCCGCCTGGACCGCGTCCGCTTCCTTTGGTTGGGAATATGTTCCAGATCCCACAAAAGGATGAATGGCCTGTTTACGAGGCTTGGGCGAAGAAATACGGTGAGTGTCCCTGAGAAACTTCCAACTAAACACTTGAGCTATCATATTATCAGGTCCTGTCACGTATCTCACTATGCTGGGAACGCCCATGATCGTGTTGAATTCTTTGAAGGTCGCTCGGGACTTGATGGACGAAAGATCGGGGATTTATTCTAACCGACCACTAATGGGCATGAAAGAACTGTAAGGCTAAAAAACGCTGTTTCGCATTTTTCGAGGCACGCTCACAAATAACCACATAATAGTTGTGACGTAGACTGGGTACTCACGTACATTTCTGGCGAAGCGCATCGCATCCGACGGACTATAGTTCAACGGTATTTCTCCGGCCCAGCATCAGTCAAACATCGATACCATCAACAGGAAGAGTCCCGTGTTCTGCTCGCGAACCTTTTGAAAAATCCCGATGATCTCGAGGATCATATCAAACAGTTGGTCGCCTTTTCAACATTTTGTCGATAAACTAACAATTGTGTCATAGACATACCTCCAGCTCTATCTTGTTGGGAACGTACGGCTATCCCGTATCTGGCGCTGAGGATCCCATTGTCCACGAAATGGAGCGATCGTTCAAGCAAGCCGAGCAATTTGGCGGACCGTTAGCATTCTTGATCGAAGCAGGCAATCGTAAGTATCGTCCGAATTGCGTTTTAGCAGCCATGCAGATGACACTCGTAAATAGTGAAGAACTGGCCGACCCTCTTGTCACTTTCGGGCCTCAACAATATTTTGGATGACATCAGGAAGGTCTTTCGTGCATGCAGAGTTGATCCCTTCATGCGTTCCAAACAAAAGATCGTGAGTTGTTGTCATTTTGTTCTAGCTTTAGCTGCGAGCTCATCTCGTCTTATATCCTTCAATTTCAAAAGGATGACGGGACTGCTGTCCCCTGTTTTGTCTCGACTTCTCTCGACGATATTGCTTCTGAGGCTTCTCTCTCGCCTTATGAAGCTAAGCAGAAGGAAGAGCTCATCATGGATTGCGCGTCGGTTACATACGCCGCAGCTACAGACTCTGTGAGCCTTCGTTTTTTTCTTCTTCATGTTAAATTGACCTCGTTCTGTCACGAAGACAAGCTGCACCTTACGCTGTTTCTTTGCACTGATGGCACTCCACCCACTTGTCATGCAAAAAGCTCAGGAAGATATAGACCGTGTGACTGAGGGAGAGAGGCTACCAACGTTTGATGATTGGGAGAGGCTTCCGTATATCAATGCGATCATTTTGGAGATTTTGAGGTATAACACCGTTACCCCGCTTGGTGAGTACTTCTTGCAAGACATGAACATTATGCCTATTTGCGTGGTGTTGGTCGCAGGTATGCCGCACGGCGTAGCGAAAGACGATATCTACGATGGGATGCTCATCCCCAAAGGTTCGATGGTTTGTGCCAACGTATGGTGCGTTTGGGGTTCGCGACGTTGCACAACGAAATATTCAACGGGTTTACATAGGCTCATCTTCCATGATCCGGAGATCTTCACCGATCCCGATACCTTCAGGCCTGAACGTTTCTTAGGCGATGAAGGCGCCCGATGTCGAGAGGTGCTGAATATCATTTGGGGTTTTGGGAGAAGGTATATTGATTCCGAGTTGCTGATCAACTCTTATCTAATGGTCATTGCCTGTCACCAGAACCTGCCCTGGCCGACAATTCGCAGAAGCAGCCTTATTCATAACCATCTCATCGGTCATCGCGTGCTTTAACATGACGCCAAAGCCTACACCGACGGGTGAAGCACCAAAGCTGACATTCTACGACGGGTTTATCAGGTGGGTTTCTTCGATTGTCCTTGACTCCAGATTAACGATGAATATTTTGGTAGGAGGCCCAAACCATTCCCCGTATCTATAAGACCTCGCTCGAATAAACTGACAGATCTTATTCATAAGTAGCAAATTTGTAGTATAGTGGTTCATAAAGTGATAATACTTTGTCTTGTAAGAAAAGTGGGCTCGTGCTACATAATTACTGAATAAACGTCGAACGAAAATCATACGAGAGATCAAAAAGTAAGGACCCTGGTATATGCTGAGTCTGACATCCCACTCTGGACCAAACAGGGGGCGTACAATACGTACTATACCCTGTTGAACCCCAACGTCACATTTAACACTGTCACTTCGGATAGGGGGCGTACACATGCGTCACCAGCTGAATCCGAACATATACCTCATTTAACACATTACTAAATGTTCTAGCCAATGTTTGCAAGTAAGATGTGCTCCAGCCTGCTGGCCACAAGCAAGTATACTATCCTCTTCATTATAGCATTTCAAGCGATATTCCCCAATTCTGCTGATACATACTATATTCTTCTGCACACCCGGAGTATAAAGTTAGTTCAAGTACAGTCCACCATCATCTAAACTTCCTCAGCCTCGGAATTTTTGTGATAGATGATGTTGTCGGGTTTGGACTTGAGACTACCGTCCCGGGATTTCAGAATAATGTCCTCGCCACTGTTTCCCAAAGCAGTGCGGCTGGCACCAGGGGTTACAAAGGAGGGTCTGATGGTTGTCTGCTGTGTCGTGTTGTGGGACCAAGCATCACCTGTTGAGACTCGATAGGCTATAAGGACCGGTGCCAGAACCTAGATAGGGGTAAAATTGACATGCTGGCGAACAAGAAGCTGATCATACCGTCATTACACCATAGAGGGTCTCAACGGCTATAGAAGCTGCGACGTTTGTATGTAGAGTGATTATGAGGGCGAGTCCTGTCACCGCAGACAGAGCAGCGGACTCGACTATCATTGCCGAGATAGAGATATAGCGCTTGGGCAACTTGAACTGGTTGATACTTGCCGCACGCCTCGCACAGTAAAGAATTCGTCCGACAATAAGGATGGTAAGCAGGATGTTCAACCCAACGGACAAGGAGAAATAAATGGTGCTGACGGGCAAATTGTTGCCGACATTAAGCAATCCCGCATGTCCGGATAGCTGAATTAGCAAGATCAAGTTGAAGGCTATGTATGGAGAAGCACGTCAATTACAGTCAATTACAGTTAGGTAGTGGGCGTAGTCTTCGCACCTACTGAAGTTAAGAACACCATACAGGGAAAGACAAAGAGCTTGTACCGTTGATTGTAAATGACCAGGAATCGATATAACTGTTGAAGAAATTAGCTACGAGAACAGTTCCCTGAGACGAACTTACAAGTACAACATCTTGGAACCAGTTACAGACAGAGAATGAGGCAAGACTCGCATACGCCGGAGGAACGTTACTATTCGCTATCTGGTAGGCTACAGGACCGCCAGGCGTGTCTCTGTGGTACACAAATGCCAGGACACAGAATTGTATGTTGCAGATGACCGCGATCAAGAGGGCAACTTGCTGAACAGTCAAGAAACCCATCAACCTCCATAATGACTGAGAATCATTCCTCCTCGAGGCCCGCCGGAAGAGATTGCGTATGGTCAGGCAGTAGAGAAGGACAGTGATTCCTAATAGTAGTAAGATCACTAAAGACCCAAAGGGAAATTGAACTTATATACCGTAGAATATGCTTTCAAATGCAATCCCGGCAAACAGGCCATTCTCCTCATGAACAAAGGCTGATGGCACCGTAGTTGGAGGAGTGACGGCGGGCTGAGACATTCTACCAGAATTAGAGCAAGATGATTATGGAGCCCTTGATTATATAGACGCTGTGTCATATAGCATTCCCATCACGCTGACCGAAACTTAGTGTCGACAAGTGCGCCGCATTAAGGGGGACAAGTTTTCCCACAGAATAGCCGATACCTTCGCTAAAAAGCCTAGCAAGTTCCTACATCCTCATGGACCCCGGGTCGAGCTAGTGACGTGCCTTTCAAAGCCTGTGTTGTACGGTTGCCTTTTTAGAGTGTTTTGACTCGTGGAGTACTATAGATGACGAGAGCTCGAGATCACAGCTGATCATACCAGTAGCGCTCCCTCGGAGCTCGGATTACCCTTTCAATCAGACAACAAAAGTCTTTGCCATAGCTGGCCATATTTACCACCACAAACTTGGTGACAGGTGAACAGGGGATATAACTTGTCTCCAATTTGATTTGGTCGAGGTCCGAGGAACACTTTGGGGGTCGTTGAGGCGGTTGTCACGCCTTGGTTACGCCTGCCCATTTTTCCGCGGCACAGGTGTGACGATCAGTGACGCCCGACTCAAAGGGGTAAGGAATCCCGACTCGGAGCGATACGTAAGTAGTATAAACGTCCGAGCACATATTCATACTGTATACTAATTCGGAGAGCGAGGAGTACCGTAGCATTCGTATCAGGTTGGTTTTGGTCTAGGAGGAGGGGAAAAGACTCTGAGAATTGGCCGATGTTGCGGAAAGAGATTGTATTTCTTGAGTCCATAGGTTCTCGAGCACCGGACTCCACTCCCGAGAGAGAAGGAAGCCGCAAGCTCAAGCTAACTACGTGAGGGACTGAACAGGTACGAGTCATAGAAGTGGAATGTAATGTAGTGTAAATGAAGTGAGTAGGGATGGTCGGAGGGGATGCAAAGATGCATGACGTAGCGTGATCTAATCGACTTGCGCTGCGAGCGCAGTGTGAGACGACGTGAATTAGTATAGTAATGAAATACTTACCTGCGAGCGTAGTGTGAGACGATGAGGTTGTTGTCACTTCACCCGCAAGTATATATGTGACATGAAGACAATGAGTGCAGAGATTGGCATAGAAAAGAAAGAGACAGTGGCGACGGTGGTCTAATCTATGCCCGAATTAACCCTGGGCAACCCTCCCTCACATCTTGCACGATCCATTAGTACTTGATTCGAGATATCAAACAAAATCATTAGCATCCGTTTTGTTATATAAGATTCAACGATAGTATGTAGTGTAGGCAAAAAAAGTAATTTGATACTACTCGTACAACTTAAATGCGCCACGGGTCGATGCAATCGAGCGGTAAGGCTGTCATTGACATAGAACGGACTGAAGCAGACATCAAAAGATACTGATTTGGTGGATGAGGGGAGCGGAAGCATCGGCGGCTCTTTTACGTAGAGAGTTTATCACGCCTTTGATCATGAACTGAAAGGCAGGAAAATATATTCAACAGCATCATATCATGCAGTAACGGACTCCCCTGTGGCTTCTGCTCTGGCCTGCTCGTTCAACCCATATCGCTCGTCCGACACCGTTTGCATTGGAACCTCTTTCATAATCAACAAACTCAATACTCCCAAGGCAGATATCCCCAGCAAGACTTGCCACAACACCACCAAGGAGCCCGCAAATGCATCTCGCACTTGACGCCTCAAAGGTTCTGCGAGTGTTGATATTTGGGGAATGGCGCCGTAAGATAGTTCCAGTCCCTGGGGTAGCGATTGAATGAATGTCTCTGGAAGTTTCTTTTTGAGTTGATTTTCGAGAACCGTTGAGCCTATGGTTATCCCCCATGCCTATGCACAACACGTCAGTATTCTATGAAATGGATCAAGAACAAGGGAACTTACCGAGAAGAACGATCGAATAAAGATGTATAGTCCCAACGCGCTTCCATTATCGCTTACTGGAAGAGGAGCCAGTATAGGGAAGGTCGTCACCACATACTGCACGGTAGCCTCTGTTAAAGCTCTCCTGGGGGATTTGTAAATTTAGACTAACCAGCATCCCAAATCCAATCCCCGCTATGAACTCGAAGCCAACCCAATTCCTCACTGCGCTGTCCACGTGGAGGGTGGTTTGTAACCCTAATCCGACGAGGACAAAGCCCCACGAGATAACATTTTGTATGCGATAGCGATTGAATTTGGAGGTTGTTGCTCCTATGAATATCGCAGCTGGGGCAACAGAGAAGCTATACGGAAGAAGGTCGACACCGCTGCGGACGGGCGAGTGGCCTTTACAGGCTTGGAAATACACCGGAATATAGACTGGATGGCGAGTCAGCCATCCAGTTACAACAATTATTAGTACTAGGCTACTCACAAAAGGCTGCTGCTACCAATATTCCGTGGACACCTGTAGCGATGTACCTGTTTTGTATTAAGTGAGGAGATGGTAGGATAAACTACTCGGACTGACTGCTTACCCGCTGACACTTGTCCGGTTGCTGAGGAGCCGAATCGGCATAGTGGGTTCAGCCGGCACGAACGCTTCATAGACAACGAAAGCTGCTATACCCGCAAGGCCAAGGATGAGGGGAACGAGGACACTGACCGAAGACCAAGGTTTTCGTACGCCTCCCCATGCCAAAGCCAAGAGTACTGCAGTCGTCGAGGCGACTATGATCACATTTCCGCTGAACGGGTTATTAGTCTTGGGCCATGAGATATAAAATTCTAGTGCTCACATCCAGTCGATTCTTGCCAGTTTCTGGGACAGATTGCTTTTGGGAACCTTGAGATTCAGGCAGAAAATGCAGGCGACAAGTGCCACGCCAGTAAGAGGGAGATTCAAATCTGCAGTACCGGTTTAGGAGAGAAAAAGTACGATGAATACCTCAGAAGCGTCTTACAGAATAACCCTCTCCATGTCCAGTCTTTGTTTGAGGCGAAGGCCCCTCCCTGTGCAGCACCGTCAAGAGAAGTCAGCGGGTAATGAGGTGAACTACTCACGACGGGCGGTCCCACAGTACATGCAACAGACCAGACTGAACCAATCATACCCTGATACATCCCTCGTTCCTTGAGCGGAACGAGATCAGAAAGGATAATCTCCGTTAGTGCGAGAATGCCGCCTGCTCCGGCGCCCTGAACAACTAATGAATTTTGAATGAGAAGTACACCAATTAACATTCTAGGATGCAAAACTCACCACGACCACCAATGAGCATATCCATTGACTGAGTGCCTCCGCACAACGCACTTCCAAGGGCAAACAGTAGGATGCAAGTCAGCAAGATAGGTCGTCGACCGAATATGTTGGCTAAATGCGACGACATAGGAATTGCAGTAACCGACGCGAGTGTGTATCCAGATCCTATCCACACGAACTCAGTACCGTGCAAATCAGCTACAATTGTGGGGAGGGCCGTCGCAACGGATGTCTATGCGTCTAGTTGAGAACAACGTGATTTATCACCGAGGTAGTTTCACTCACTGAATCGAGAGCCGCCAAGAAAGTTGACAACATGATACAGACCATCGCTAGCCAGAATCGCGTGCCCTTGGCTGGAGCCTTAGCCACAATGGCTTCATTTTCTGTCGTCTCCTTGGGTATCTGCGACATGCTTTCGGCGAGCTCACGACCAGGTTAAGGACAAGTGATAAAAAGGGACGCAAGTACAACTACACGTGAGTAAAAGAAGCGAGGTGACTCTCGAGTCAACAGTTAATCTATCCCGGGACCCCTGGGATTCTAGATCTAGAGCAGCTTTGTAAATTTCCACGCACACCGGGAGCTGCAGATAATTAAGTGGGTTTACGTACTGTTGGCGTTTCATCAGGAAGCAGGGGGTGGTTATATATGGCAGTCCCGTGTGTTCGGCGAGTTTTCCTATAAAAATCAAGTTCGAAGAAGTCGCTTCCAGCCGAATAGAAGTCAGAAGGTCACCTAAGCCACTGTGCTGTGTATGTGGCAGTTGCCCAGCCTCGAGCAACAACCCGTGATACCCAGTTCGGAACAAACCGCCTTTACATCATACGGATGGATCACGCATTTTCGTGCTCCGCAACCTGGTGGCGCTAGTAGTGTATGATAATGGATAGAGTAAATTGTTTCGAAGATGATCGTGCACAGCTCAGGTTAGAGGTAAGTACATGTTAGAATCCTCGACTGTGATAGATTCATCATATATCTTCCCAGGGAGCTGAAGGCGCCAGTTCGGATCCGAGTATTGGTGCTGTGTTTTCATATATGGCCATTTTAGAGGAATAGCTCAAGATAACTTGGTTGAGGAGGACTGAGCTCATGACTACTATCCTGCGGACTTATCAAGCTGTGGGAGTACGAATTCCACAGATATGCATATCCTAACAACATTCAAACATCAGAAGATCTGGATGCAACATTCAGGCATTGGATAGAATATTCGAGTGGCACTAACTTTCATTAATCATTCTGAGCCACCCCTCCGAGTCGATACAAGTTTCATTGGATTGACTATTCGAGTGGCGCTAGCTAATATTGTGACAGAGTGAAGGTAGAGTAAGAAAGAGCAAGATACTTTCTCTTCGGATGATAGGCAGGACCCAACGTCACAGGGTGCCAGGCGGACAGCAGAAGGGAGCATACTGAGAAACGAGCTGGAGAAAGCCTGAAAGAAACAACCATCGGCCATCTGCCAACTCAAAACAGATCAAGGGCACAGAGTTCTGACCGTCAAATACGCCGCCCAATTGAAACTTGATGATACTTACGTGAGCGGATTCCATCAAATGAGATATTGTCTCAGAACAGCCTGAGATAGTCAGATGAACTTCTGTTACTATCTGAGGAGCTTATGGGTTAAAAGAGAAAGAACTGACCAAAACGGCGTGCCGCCGGAGCTCGTGGTAAATTCAGCCAACCAGCACTATAAGAATCTTCAGTTAGAGCTGTCATCTTTAATTCACTATAACCGAATTCAACCCAACCAACGAAACTCAAGCATGCGCTTCTTTGCCTCTTTGATCGTCCTCGCATCTCTCGTCGCCTTTACTGTCGCCACCCCTTTGCCCGACGACGGAGGTAACGCTCGCGCCTCTTTCATACATTGAATGATATACTCAATCTGTGCCCGTCTCTTTTAGAGTTTGTAGACCCAGATAGCACTCAACTGGATGCTCCTCAGTGGTTCTAAGGGCCACCCATCTTAATTGTGAGTAGGAATTGTCACCGGCCCAGGAAGAACGTTGTCTCACCCTTTGCTCACCCTTCTATTCACTTTAGACATGATAAATTATCAGTACGCTCGTCTTGAGAGGAGAATTATCTAGTGTGGTCTCTTGTTATCAGATATATATTTCATTAAGTAGGGCAAATAAACGTTACCTGGTAGAATTGATTTGATAACACAGTAAAAGGAAGTTAGTTTCAAACTAGGATAACAATATCACCTCAATAGTCATATCCCATTCCATGGCTGTCATCGCCACGAATAAGACCTAAGACGTTATTACTGTCAATGACTCGGAGATCCATCTAAGTAGCGTAAGCACACCTAGGCAGGTGAGTGGTGGCAGGAGAGAAGCATACTGAGCGACATAGTACTGCACAGTCGTGGTACCTGACCAGACGAGTTCCGAGTTGATCGACAGATGATTAACTGTTCGTGAGCCTTGAGGTATATTTCAGTTAGGGGCTCGTTGGCAGCGTGCAAGTACAAATACACCAAAATACGAAAAACGCAGCGGTCGAAAGTCTCAGTAAGCTACGATCAGACTGCAGCATGCAGATAACTGAACAGATGTCCAACATACCACCCTGTGAAAAAACTATAAGGAACGGCGGATCGTGTGACTCTGAATGTAAAGTATAGTAAAAGGTAGGCGCAGTCGATTGAACAACTCAGAGCATGGACTCCCCGACTCAGTCAAAATTTCCCGCGTAACAATTTCAACCACTGAACATTGACTTGAGTATGTATAAAACTGCAGACGCGGACTTCAAAGCTTCCGACTGTTTTGAGATCGCTACTTGAGCAGGCCCGACAGGCCTGAAATATTTTACTGTTTGGCTCGACTCTGATCTGTTCCGAGCTGTTCGAAGCTTACCTTTTCCTCTAATCGACTGCTCTGTCCATCACATACCCCGAATACATCGCCGATGATCGCAGTTGGCTTGGTATTGATAGCGGCGTCTGCCCATGGATTGTGACGTCCCCACGAGGACAGGTTACGTGGGATGTAGATTTTATACGATGACACGGCTGTTTCGAAAATAGGGTCAAAATTCTTGATATTCGCTTCAACCTGTGAATCTATTGAATACGTATACTGGACTATCGAATAAACAGCATTATACTTGCTGGGTTACTTATTGGGACGAGGCGGTGGATAGAAAATAAGATTAGAAGAGCTTCTGATTTCCACGATTGTAAGTTCTTTTGTCTCGACATCTTGTAGGCTTACGACCAAAAGGTGGGCGGCGTTGTTACCATTTCTTGAACAATAGGATGCTACAACCGGCTCACTGGCTTTTATTCTACACGCCAGAGGTTCATTATGACTATCACCTTAACACGGTCCGAGAAACTTTGCCCAAAGTTTGGGCTATACTAAATCCTGCCTTGTACTACATTGTGCTATCTTAATAAGAATCACCTCGTTCGCTATTAACCTGAGTCGGTTGAATTGGTTCTCTAGAGCTTTCCCGTCACTCTAGATTTACTAGCACTCGTTCAGTATAAAACTTCACAACCGGTTTGTTGGGATTACTCACGAGTCCAACCTGTCCAGGTACCATTCACAACTTTGTATTCGTGGAAGGCGAGGTAGTTGCTGGAGAGGAAGTCGTATAGGGTATTCCAGTTGGAACACCGTCTAATGAACGAAGGTGCACAGCCTTGGCTCTTCAGCGTCGAGACCTTAACAACGGGTTCCTCCGTGGCATCCGCATTACATTGGATGAACATTCGCAAATAATTCAAGCAGTGTCCTATGTGTCCATCCAGCACTGTTGGTGGCCGGGATGTATCGTATAACGCTCTCCCAAGAGCGGACACGCAGTGCAACTCGTGGAACATCGAGACTGCGAAGACACGACGGTCTGGTCCAAGACGAACGAAACCTCCATTGCGGGTGTCGGTAGACTTGGTCCAGATTTCTCCCGCGATGGAGGTGTTGAGGGCGTAGCGAACTGAGCAGTCGAATGTGGCTTGTACCTGGTCCAGGTGCACAGGTAGCTTCACGGGATAGTCTTTGCCAATGTAACCTGCCAACACTCCGAGTGAGGAGAAAAACAAAAATTGGTTTCGACGCAACATACTGTATTTCGTCTTCCCGATGCTACATAAGGAGGTACGCGAGATGATGAAGGCGATGTTGAGAAATAGGATGGTGGCCCATCCTCGGTGAGAGAGCATGATTTCTGGGTAACAGGGTAGTTTTAGATGTAGTCTTACAGTATCCTGTCGGGTTAATGACCTGCAGTGTCAATGGGAGGCAGTTATTAGACTGATCCGATTTTGGTTTCAACCTTTGTGAGGAAATATTCGGCCGGAAAGTACAAAGAAAAGACTGCGTGATAACTTGCATAGTATGGACTGTGACTTCTTCATCTTAAGATGTCTTCTGATGGTTCTTTTGCTGTGGTGCTATCTGATTGATTCGATTTTTTCGCCATGGTACAGCGGGCTCCACTGCCAATCACTGATAAGACTCAGTATTCAGTGATGAAAGTAATTGAGTGCAATTGACGCTTGTGATTGGACCCCGGACCGGTTGTGAGGACTTCAGTACTCATCATTGATTGATGGTTAGCAGCTGGAACGAGTCCACTGACATCGGAACAAGGAATCGTTCACGATCAGCTAGCGTTTAAGTCATACTGGCAAGTGATGGTGCTTCGAATGATATATTCAGGTTCAACCATGTAACTTGTTCTGCATGAAACACTGTTTTCGAGATCTGCTCGACAGGCTTTTCATTTGAAACGGTTCTTGACGAAGGGTGAACCTTTCCTACTCTGGGTTTGAGGGGGGTGGTTAGCAAGCCGCGACTGGATCGGTCAGTGCAGCGGTGGAGCCTATTCTCCTCCGCCAAAAGACATATCTTGGAATATATGATGGTACATTGACAGAAGAATACCCAAAGCTTTGATCTTTCTCATGCATGTCCCGGCAATAACGCAGTCCAATCCCTACACACATATTCTCCTGGTAAACCAACTACGTGCGGTGGCTTGGAAA
>JABAKA010016204.1:0-16149 GCA_018857285.1 Termitomyces sp. Mi166#008 | reverse complement strand
AGTAACATGGTGGCTTTGGCATTAGATCAAATCCACTGCTACCAAGAAGTTTTCAAAAGGCTAGATGCCAAACACTTGACATAACTTAAAAACATGCATTTTTTAGATGTAGATGAGTGATAAGCATGTACACTGTTAGATTTAGCTCTTATTTAATTGTTCCTGTCAACCCATAGCCTGGAAGCAACTGGTTAGTTGTTTGGTGCTCTTGTATTTATATATTTCCATCATTCTCTGAGTACTTAGAAAACTAATAATATGATGACTCTAGCATCAGATCAAAGTGCTTGTTTAGTGGTGCTGACAAGTTTGAAAATAAGCCAGATGTCAAACTATTTGACATAACTTAAAAAGATATATCAAATTCTAGTGCACATCTTGTAAACCTTCCAATGAAACCTTATTAAAATGAGTGAGCCAAGTGAAACTCAAAATAATTAGATTTCATGTATCTGAGCCTATATATTATAACTTGCCTAGCTGACAATAGTCTGAAGTGGAATATATATGTTGAACCATGTAGGCTCTATTTTTATGTGGTGAATTAAATGGGCTTTATAAGTCAACACAAGATGCAATAACTCAATGAAAGGAGTAGAATAAGCTCTTCTCTGCTTCTTAAGCAGTACTAACAGATTGGCAAGGATAGAGAACAATAAGAATGAATGATGTGAGCAACAAAGCAGAAACAGCAGAAATATTGTAAGCAGAGCTACCCTGATAAAACAAAAGGATGAAATGACAGAACAGGGCAATGAAAAAATAGATGAGACAACTTGTGATAATATAATAACATCATAGTAAAAGTGTAATAACAAATGATTATCAAGTAGTAAAACAGGAAAATGATGAAATGGTCAAATAGCTGATGTAATGAGATTGATGATGTCAGGATAGAGATACAAATCATTCAAAAAGTCAGTGTTTGTGCCCTGGAATCATTCACTTCTCATATCTACAGCCACTTCACAAGGAATGCCATCATATACATAGTGTAAGACTTGGAGGCTTGCAGGAGCCTATCAGTCTATACCCACTAAAACCTCAGTAGCCTTTCTCCAGAACTTGAGAGGTTCTAAGTCTTTTAGTAAGGAATTTTTCCACATTCATTGAACTAGCTTTCTATTCCCCAGATCCCATACCTTTAGATTCATAGTGAAGAGATGGTGCAACTACAGTATTGGCTCTAAGATGTCTATTTGCATGACAATCATCAAGATCAGTCATTTGTAACTGTTGAAGTCTACTTTGAATCCTAGTTTGTTGCCTTTGACTTTCAGGAGTACTGAGTAGTTAATTAGATTACACAACTTTACTACTCTACTAGTATATACTGTATAAAAAAGTAGTAGAAACAAGAAATATACAGCAGACTAGCCTTCATTCTGGTAGTCCACCTGTTTAGCTCCTAGCTTTAGTCTTTAAGTCACCCTCATGCACTTGATGTTGTCAGTAAAGTCTAGGCACAGCACTTGCCAACTCTTAGCTCTGTGTTTTATGTCACCTTTTGTGGCATCAACATGCTGAGCACCCATTGCTAAGCTCTACATCACCTTTTGTGGCAAAACTACACACTGTTTGAGGCATATTTTATTGCAGCCATCTGAGGCAAACCAAGCACTAGGCACCTATCACTAAACACCTCATCACATTTTGAGGCATATTTTATCAGTGCTGGGAACAGCAGTGAGTGTGAATGCCCACCACTATCATGACTCAACCTGTTATTGCCTCCATCTCCATGCTCATCACCAAGCACAACATTATATAAGTCTCCACCTTTTTAGGCACTATTTTTGCCTAGTTCATCTCTTGCTGCCAATCTGTAATGAGTATGCAGAGAGCACTGTACTTTCTTATGTCATCTAATTTTGTATTATCTTATCTTATCTTAATGTGCCAGTCAGTATATGTAAATATTTTTCATATTATATAATATTTTAGCTTGTTTTTACTCTATGTACATTGTCAATCTCATGGACTGGTTTGATTCTGCTGTGTGAAGTAAGCAACAAGCCCTTAGTAACATAACCACATTATATTTTCTTAAATCAACCAGCTTTGGTTATTTTCAGCTATCAGATCTTAGCTCTCAGCTGTCAAAATTAACTCTCTGCTTCTTTGCTATCAAACTTTGTTTCTTTGTGTACAGCCACCCCCACCTTGGAACACTACCTAGATATTATAATGTCTGGTGATTTTCCTGGCAACATGAGCAATGTGGATGTGTCCATGCAAGGAACCTAGCAACTTGGGGCCTCAAAATACACACCTCCATCTAAGAGGACTGTTGCCATGAGAGACAATCTTAGATCAGCTGATAATGATGGGGACAGCATGCTTGTATCACCATGCCATTGAGCCAACCTCAGCTCACCTCAAAGGTAGTTCTATCTAAGAACAGACCTGAGGATACCACCCAGTTCACAGACTTGGTGAAGGATAACAAACTAGCACATAAATCAGAGAGTGATCATGAGTCCACTAGATATTATGGACATAGCTACCTTACAAGTTGCAAGGGCTACAGTCAATGTTGATGCTGCTAGCCACTGACACCAGAGAATGCACACCAGAAATGAATGAGGCAGCCTGGAAACATATATCCCACATGCACAACTGACTCAACTGGCTGGTTGATGATGTGCTCAGCATGCACTTCGTCCAGATGGTGTGAAGCCTCACAAGAGCAATAGCAAGCATGTATGAATCTATACCAATAGACACTATTTTTCCCAGTTAGAAGACTGGGCAATTGATGTCGGCTGCCACTTAGCAGCATGCTGCTATAGAAGTCCTGACATAGATTGTAAATGAGTCTTTGTTCTTACAGAGTTTCTAGATGGTGAGGCCAAAGTCTGATTCTGCTGCAATGTTCTTCACATCAACCAATCAATTGAGGACTGGCAATTCAAAGACTCAAGGAGACAGGCAATGGTCAAAGAAATGGCTAAATTTGGCATATTCTTGGCCAAGAAGTTGGAAATGGTAAACAATTGCAGTTCATGATTTGTTTTTTGCAAGACAAATGAACTGGCCAGTAGGCCTAATCATTGACTTGCTGGCAGCAAGCCAGTGTCTCACTCATTTTAGCCAGCTGGAAATGTCCAGCACCCAGGTCTCCAAGGCCACAATGGTCACCCTGCAAGTTGAGGTAGTAATAACCATTTGAAACTGGTTGGAAAGCCTGCAAAGGACAAGGAGGGATGCTTCACATGTATAAGCCTCAACCACTGGTCAAAAAATTGCCTAAAAATGGCAGGAATAAGATATACATCTGAGCAGCTCATATAGCTGTGGAGAATACAGGCAGTGAGCCTAAGGAAGGGGATGGAGGTATTGATTAACAGACCAAAGATGACAATGATGGGACCAGAGACTTTGGCCAAGCAGTCAGAGCAGAATGATGCTAAGAGCATTCTAATTGATGGTGATGAATACATTACTGTTGATGTCTACAACAATAACTCCTATAGTTATGATAGCAACTCCAAACACATGGTAAGCAATGGAAGAGGCTCTCAATGTATGCATGTGACATGTGACCTTAAAAAATGCATCAGCAACATTGGAAAATCCTATGTTGAGATGAGAAGCTAAGGAGTGCCTAGTGACATACATTAATGTTGAGGGCCACTCTGTTTGGACATTGTGGCAATTCAGTAGTACCACTATAAGGATGACTTCCCAGTTTGCCCACATGCACTAAATTTGTATTCACAAACTGGAGAAGCCAATAACACTTCAACTGGGCATGGTGGGTAGCCAGTCTATAATCCAATTCAGGACTAATGTCAAGACTAAGACTCTGGGGTCATTTACCATGGAGTATGTTAATGTCACCAATTTCAACAGATATAACATGATCATTGTGGCACTGTTCTTACAGAACAAAGTAGTTCTAGACTTTGATTGAGATCTGGTCATTGTAGGAAATGTGCTTTTAAAGGCTGAACATGTGGTCCTAGAAGACACACATGGATGACTGTGTCATCACAGAATGACTGAGAAGTGCAAGGATACAAATTGACTTGAGGATCAACCAAAAATGACCATTGAGGTGGAGGAAGAGGTAATGGCACCTCTGGTGAGTTTACTGGAAGAGTTTCTAGCAGCCAAGATAATGGAGGAAGAGTTCCAAGAAACTCTGGAGAAGGGGCAGCAGCTAGATATAGCTGGAAATTTGAAAGCAAAATTGCTAAGTAACAAGTGTAGTTGCCACAGGAGGCAAAGCAAATGTCAACCCATGTCTTCATATGTGAAGGTAGAAAATCTTGTGAGTGATGAGGATGAGACAAGAGTGGAGGTGCCAGACAAAGGCACAGAAATTGCTTTAGCTAAAAGTCCACAATTCTTCTAGGATCATCCTGTCTCTCCTCCAAACTTCCAGTGAGCATATGACCCACATATGCCTGCAGAATGGAATGAAGTGGTGGCTCTAATGCCATCATATGAGTGGTTTACTCACTCATGAGCCAGTGAAGTGTATCAGCAGGCTACAAGCAACAAAATTCTGTGTCTATCTGAGATAAGTATGAAAGGGACCATATTGTCATTGTAGAGAAGTCAATATGCCTCCACTCACCTGAATACACAAGACAATTCTGAAGATCATCTGTATGCTCTGAAAGTCAAGTATGAAAAGGTGCCAGAGGCACCAAGGAAGCTGAAATGCCTGGATAAAGGCAAATAGAAATAGCAGAAAGTAGCAGAGGTGAATATACCTCACCTTCACCAGCAATGGCATGATGAATTTGCTGATGTTGTCAAAGGGACAAAGGAAGAATTACCTCCATGGCATGAAGTTAATCACAAAATCCCTTATTGATGATAGCAATCAGTACAAGGATCATTTACCTTGCTGTCCATTAGCCTTGCAGGATCAGCTGTGCAGCCAGACTTGCAGGGCAAGCTGCACCATTGTACAGACCAGAAAAGGATGGCAGCTTGAGAATGGCACTTGATGTGTAGCAGTGCAATGATAAATACACTAAAAGATGTCACTCCTTTATCTGACCAAGAGGTCATTTGTGAAGATGTTGCAAAAGCTAAGTACAGGTCAAAAATTGACCTTACAGATGCTTACAAGCAAGTTCAAATTTGGACTTTAGATATACTAAAAACCTTGTTTTTGTCCCTAATAGGGACATTTGTGAGTAACATTATGCAGATTGGCGATTGCAATGTGCCTGCTACATTTCAGAGGTTGATAACCTTGATCTTCCAAGATGCAATTGGAAAATTCATGCATGTCTACTTAGACAATATTTTCATATTTTTCAACTCTATTGAGGAGCACAAAGCACATTTACAAATTGTATTTGAATGACTACAAGAGCAGCAGCTCTACTTTGAATGGAAAAATGTGAATTATATGCAGAAAGCATCAATTGCTTAGGACATGTCATTGATGATCAGGGTATTAGAAAGACATGAGGAATGTGAGCTCAAAGCTTAGCAATTAGCTGAACTAGTGGAGAACTTGAGCTTACACCAGAGAAAAGAAGGTTGTCATCAGTTCACATTGAAGTTGCAGATAGTGACAATGATATGCTAGAGGAAATGTTATTGTGAGCTAGGGAAACACAGCCATTCATTATGAATGAGACACCTAACTTTTTATCACATGTACAATGTGGGTACTCAGAAGACAAGCTGTTTGTCAAAATACTTGACAAACTGAAAGACCATCCTCATTTTGGCATCATGAATAAACTAGTACATACCACAAATAGTCATGGTGACAGAGTACTATGTATTCCTCAAGATAGGGGATTAATTACAGTATTGTTAGACCAAGCTCACTGGCTGGTGGGGCACTTTGGACATCACTGCATGCTCAATTATATCTGCAGGAAATACTGGTGGATGAAAATGTTGTCAGATGTGAACAAATTTTGTTCATCCTGTGAAGATTGTCAATGCTCAAAAACTTCAAATGTAAAGCCACCTGAAAAGCTACATTTACTTCCAATCCTTGTCAAATTTTGGGATTCTATAGGGATGATTTTATAGGTCCATTCCCTGAGTCCAAGGGCTATGACTACCTGTGGGTAGTAATCTGTTAAATGACCAGTATGGTCCACTTAGTGCTAGTATGCACTACAATGAAAGCCTCTGAGCTTTCATGAATATACTTGAGAGATATTGTGAGGCTACATGGCCTTCTCAGTACTATTGTGAGCAGCAGGGATTCAAAATTCACCTCCAAGTGATGGAGAGAACTACACAAGCTCATGGGAGCAAAAATACTCATGTCTACATCATTTCATCCTTAGACAGATGAGCAGACTGAATGTGCTAATCAAAACATAGCATAGATTCTGCAAATTATCATGCATCCTGATAAGAGGGACTAGGTAGAGAAGTTACTATTAATGTGAGTATTTTGAAGATGACAGGCTATGCACCATTTGAACTCAATAACAGCTACATGCCATCTGCCAAGGCTCCAACAGACTTCAAACTCTAGGCCATCGCTTCCTCAGCAATGGCCAATAAGCTCATCCATGAACCACTTGTGGTCATCTGGCACCCCAAAATCATAGGGCTCTGGCATAGCTCTATTGGGAAATATAGCATTGTCACTTACCTGACATGGGTGCAATAATGATGCATAAAACTTGGAAGCAAGCTGTTGTTCCTGAAGTGCCTTTGGCAGCTCTAGCATGTAATTCAAGGTGTCATGAACAATTTTATATAGCTCAACCCATTTTAGGCAGAGTTTCCATGCTCTGCCTTTCAGAAGGCTCAAGTTTTGTGTGGACACACTGGTGCACATTCTACTATCTCAGGGTCCTCCCTTTGACAGGTATTGGCCTTTCATGTCTGGAAGATGCAAGCTTCAATGATCACATCATGGGCATCTGCCAGATTCATCAGAGCCTGGCAGGCAAAGCCCATTATGCCCCTAGGGATTACTGAGTCCAACCAGATCTCCTTGATTATGAAGGGCATATACTCACTGCCCAATTTAAACAGCATGTATTGTGTCATTTTGGATGCACTTTCATTAATTGCAAACTCAGTGAGATCAATACAATCCACCCAATCTTTCTGGTCTGGACAGACAATTGTCTGAAGAATTTAGCCAACATTTCTGTTGGCCCATTCCATCTGACCATCTGTTTGCAGATGAAAGGAGGTTGACATTAGAAGCTTGGATTCTAATATTTTGTGCAATTCACACTATTATTTGAACATGAACTTCAATCTTGATCATCACAATTGAGCTTGAGAGGCCATGGAGCCTGACAATTTCACACAAGTAGATCCATAACAGCTGAGATGCTGTTATGGTTGTGAACACTGGAATAAGGTGCACCATACTTATCATACAACATATAACTACTCAAAGGTAGTTATACTCCCTGAACTCTGGGAATGGACCAATAAAGTCCATTCCAATAGAGTCCCATTGGTTTTGTGGGAATAGGCAGGGAATGAAGATTCTCTGGTAGTACTTTGTTAGACCCTTTGACTTGCTGACAGGCAGAGCATGTCTGCCAATATGAAAAATCACTAGACTATCTATGGATATATTCTGTAGTGTGCTGGACACCAAAGTGTCCCAGAGCACAGTGTGCCTGGTCAAGAATTCAGAAGATAATCTCTTGATTGCAAGGTACACACAATACCTTGTTACCCACCAAATTCTTGGTCCAGCACAGTCCATGCTCCATTTGAAAGGATTTAAAATCCTTGGGAGACTTCAGTACCTCAGCAAACAATTTGTTACTGCCATATCCTCTTTGGATGTAATGCAGAAATGTATCATAAGACTGGTCAGGAAGTGCAGCCTGGTGAGAGGCACTAAATAGTGCCTCTCCTAGCTGCACATCCTTCTCAGGACAGTCTCCTTGACTGTCTGCCTCATCAGGGCAGTTACTCTGACTGCCATGAAGTATTTCAGCTTTCTGATCCTGCTTTTCAACTTGGTCTCACAGCCATGCACTACACTGCAGTGGTGTATCAACCATAGCACATAGCTTTGCTACATGTTTGTGAATTTCATCCACCAACAGTGGAGGCAAGTTGTCTCCATCTGAGTTGATGCAAGTGTCAGCTCACACATAATCATAGATATGATATGCATCTTGTAGCATGATAAACAATCTGCTACTTTATTAAGTTCTCCTTTTACATAAGTAATGTCAAACTTGAATTTTCACATATAGTCCATCCATTGCCTCTGACAGGGTGACAAGGTTGTTTGAGTTTTGAAAAACTCAAGGGCTTTGTGATCCATGATTATATGGGTTTAATAGCTCAAGACCTTGTCTTCCCATTTCAAGCAGGCCTCAAGAATTACTAAAGTCTTAAGCTCATGCACAGCATAATCATGCTGGGCATTGGTGAACTTTTCCAACATAAACTCAGTGGGGCAGCATTGTTGCCACATCAGTCCTCGTCTGTACATGGCCCCAATGCCTGCCTTTGAGGCACTGCATATAAGCTAGATTGGATCCTATCACAACCAATCATTTTTGCCTCATCATCCTGCACGACTTCCCTACCATGTGCCTGTCCTGCCATCACCAACATGTCCCAATGCACCTTATGCATCAGCTGCTTGGATCACTGACCTGATCTGCATCTCTGGTCACATCTTTGACACTCCTTTTGGGATGACATCCCCAAAACATGCCATGACAGCTTACTGCCACTCACCCCCACACCTGACTACCTGCAAACTGACCATACAGTTCTGCACCGTGTGTCTCGGCACCCCCTTGATCTTCTCCAATGTCATTCCGGTGATCCATCCTGCTATAATACTTAATAAACCTTTGTACCACAGTAGTCAGTCCTTAGTCTTGATATTGCCAACCCTTTTGTTCAAGTTTGTTCTACTTTTCATTGTCATACTCCAGTTCTTCTCAATCTAATCCATCTTCCCTTTTTGTTCACTGATGCTGGTCTAAGTCCTCTGATTGACCTATCTCTTATCAGACTTCATATCATTGACACCCAAACCCCAACTTCTTGGTGTGTCTTGCATTCTCAACAGCTAAGACCACTTTGATGCCCCATAAGTCTATGTGCCAATTTGCAGATCTCTCTGACTAGTGGGTTATTGCTCTAGGTGAGAGCCCCTGGGTTAGCAGGACCTGACATAATATCAAGACTACCCCCACTCATCAGCTAGCTTAAATGGCAACTTACACTCAAAACTACTGGCTGACAACAACCTACATGGTTGATTAGTATGGTCGCCCAATTTTTCCAAACCCAGTCAACAATCCTGTCACTCCTCTGAGCTAGCAGAAGCCTATTGTACCCATCGCACTGTATCCTCCAACTCACTACTGGCCAACAGATCAAACTGGGTACTTGCTGGGACATTTGATCAGTTGAAGCCCTGGCATTGACTGGCTTTCTCTGGCACCTCCCTCTGTACAAGGTTTAGATCCCCAAACCTATACTGGAGTGCTGCCTGAGGCTCTGAACCAGGTGTGGACTGCTCCGGCACTCACCAGTACTGCTCTGCCCATGGCAGGACCAGTGTACTCAAGTGGATGGGATGGCTTTCAACCTCCTGCCACCTTTGTTATCCAACAGCCTCACTGTCAGGTTCCAGTGGCAGCTCTGACTGTTCACATCCCTCTGATCTCTTTGGGACAAGGAAACACATCTCAGAGTAATTTGTGACCCCTTGCTCCAGTGTGCAGGATAATGGGTGGAATATTCTTGGCAACGTGATGCAATTCTAAAGGAGCTCCATCTCTTGTGAGACATGTTCTTCCAAAGGATTCAGAAGTTCTTTAAGAACCTGGGGCACCCTGAATCAGAGGCCACTGTGGAGGTCTGGGCTGATCGCATCTTGACATTCTTTGAACTCTATGAGCAAGGAGATCTCTCACCATGTCAGCTTGGACTTCTACAGGGTAACACCTCACTGCATAATGAGTTGCGTGATTTGGTCACTGAGATCTATGTTTTTCCCTCACTGGGTGAGTTTGAAAATCCAACCAACACTGCGTACTCCTTGCATGTTCAAAAGAAAACACCCATGGCTTGGTGTGCCCTCAACACCACTGCTCCAAAACCTGCTGCCACCAACTCAATGGGTTCTTTAGGACCAAGGGTTCAATCTGATCAATGGTCTCAGACTTGGTGCTGCTCCACAAGGCCTGGAGGCACCTCCCTCTTCAGGATATAGCTCAGCATATGGCCTCCCCCCCTTCAGCATGGGCAACATAGGTAACCTGGATGGTGCTCTCCCCCCTGAGCCCTCAGATGGTAGCCTCCTCAACTGGTTGCCTGGTGGCCTGCCCCTTCATGGTGGACCACCAGGAGGGGTTTCTCTGGGTGGACCTCCTGACAGTGGACCCCTTGATGGATGGAGACCAGCGATCAGCATGTTTCTGCCACATGGTGGTGCCAGAAATCACTACTATTATTACTACAATGCCAGTGCTCCTGCCCAGAACAACAATGATCAAAGTGACTCTGGTGGCATGCACAAGGCTCTTGCACATGAAGGACAGCTAGATATTCAGAAGCCCAAACCCTTCAGCAGGCACAACCCTCTGCAATGGCGAATCTTTTTTGTTCAGTGCTTGACCATGTTCCAGGGCAAGCTATAGACTTTTGCTTCTGACCAAGCACAGGTTGCGTTTGCTACATCCTATCTGCAAGGCATTGCACTGGATCACTACACCACCATTCTTTGCTTCAGCCCTGGCTATCCCCTCTTCACAAACTGGCAGGCATT
The DNA here is from genome assembly GCA_018857285.1 of Termitomyces sp. Mi166#008. NCBI lineage: Eukaryota > Fungi > Basidiomycota > Agaricomycetes > Agaricales > Lyophyllaceae > Termitomyces > Termitomyces sp. Mi166#008. Next base: position 5,432 of record JABAKA010016204.1, on the reverse strand, counting down.
GGTTGATGAATTCTCCTCCAAGTTCAGAGTATTCAATATGGTTACCGAGGCTGAAAGAAAACTTGTGTCTCTCAGAATGAGTGCCGATGAACATTTCACCATATTCATTGTTCAATTTGAGAAGGAGGCCTACAAAACAGGCTAGAACTACAATGCTTTAAAGTTTCAGCTCAGCAAGGCCCTGCCAAAGTGCATTCACAATGTGCTTCGACTCACGCTAAAACAGCCCATCTACAAGGATTTCAAAAACCTCATCACTCAGATCAACCAGCACTACTGAGAAGACCCCTCCACCCTACCTGCCATGCACCAGAACATTTCCCAACCACTGGGCACTCAACCCCGACTCTTGTTGTCCCATTCTCCAAACTCTCTGAATGTTGCTAGCATGGCTCTCCCCCCACTGGCCTCTGCTCACTCAGTGCATGCACAGAGCAGCAACCAGAGCCCCCCTGTGCCATGCCCATCAGCTTGGCTGCAGGCTGCCAACACTGAGGAGATCACCAAACCATACCAGTCAGGTTGTAATAGTGAGGACTGTCAGAGGCACAACACTGATGATCTGGACCTAGTGGAAGGTGAGGAATGCTTGCAGGTGAATCAGGCATGAAATACAGGTCATCCCTGAGTTGCTGTTCCAGAGAAAACAAAGAAGCTGCAGTGTTTGCCTATTGTGCAGCAAACTGGGACATTTTGTTCAGAATTGCTCTGAGCAAAGCACACTGGGCCATGCTGTCTGAGTTGTTGATGCAATGAGTATGACTTCCAATATGTGGAAAACAAGACTGCAGTTTAGTGGAACATGAAGATGTGCTAAATCATGAAATTGACCCTGACATCTTCTCTGCACCGGTCTCACACTTATGCACATTGGCTCCTGCTTCAGACACCCACACCATTTACCTCTCCTCCTACTCCTCTCAATTCTTTGTCCTCCACACCTCTTCCAACCCTTGCTCTGAACCCACCACCACACTGGTCAATAGTGGCACCACTGATAGCTTGATCAATTTCTCCTGGGCCTACTCTGCTTCCCTACCTCTCAATTCAACTTGCTACCCCCATTTATTTGTGCTTGTTTAATGGCTAAACTGGCAGCAACGTTACACACTATGCTATTATCCCACTCATCTTCAGGGATGGAACCATGTAGGAAGTATGAATACTCACTATGAGAATGCTCTCCTTGTTCTCAGCTTATCTTAGTTATGAAGCACCAACCCCAGGATCAACTGGTGCCACCTCACTATGGCCTTGGATTGGAGCTCCTTCTCATCCACCTCCATTATTCCCTTCAGCCTTTCCTCTTGCAGCAATTCCACCCCGATGACCTCCACTTCCCTGGAACAACTACACTCTAGCTTGGTGAGGTCCTTCATCTTTGAAGTGATGCTCTGATCAACTGGCACCACAGGCACCTTTATTAGCTTGGAATTAGCTCTCCCAAGTGAGAAAATCAGCGAACCCATCAAACTTTAACTCTTCAATAGCATCTCTGCTACCTTTGGACTCATCATCCATCACTACTCCAATGTCATCTCTCTTGTCAACAGTCTCGATTTCCCAGTTAATCTACTAGCAACTCAGCTACACCATGCCATGCCAATCATCTTAAGTTTGCCATGGCTGCATGATGCTAACCCAGACATAGATTGAAAATCAATGACTATGATGTTCAAAGTCAGAGATGCTCAACTTGCTGCTAGCTTCTTTCTCAAGTCCAGGTCTGCCCCGACTGTTGGAGAAGTTGTTGATGAGGATTGCTCGAAGCCCCCCAACCCTGAATCCATCCATCAGCTTATCTTGGTTGATCTTAAGGGGGGAAAATGTGTCAGTACAACACTCAACCCACCATCTCCACAGACTAACTCCATCCCCTCGCCACTTCATTAGAGCAACCGCCCCAGCCTAGAGAAAACACAGCACAACCTCAAAACAACATGATTCCCCTCCCTACACCATCTCTGACCTTCTCCAAACCAAATATTGTGTTTCCAAAACTCCCACCTGAGCTCCCCAACAATCTTGATATTAGGATTATCAGCGCAGCTCCCTTTGCTTGGATCATATAGAAGAGTGCACAAGTCTACCAGCTCCACATCTCACCCTCTCTACCTGAAGAGCACTTATGGGCTGATGCCAACATACCTGCTCCTGAAACAAAATCAGAAGATCAGATCCTCTACAAAATTGTTCCTTCCAAGTACCACAAGTATGCTGATATGTTCTCCAAAGGAAGCGCAAAAGAACTACCCCCTCCACCATTTGTATGACCACAAGATTGACCTAGAGGAAGGAACATTGCCATCCTTTGGAAAAATATATAAGAGACTATGCAATTGCCAGAATCATCTCACAAATGGATCCCGATAGCAAGAACCTTTGACCCATGGCATTCTATACCTGGTCCATGATCACTGCAGAGCTCAACTACAATATCTATAATGAAGAGCTCTTGGCCATTGTCAAAGCATTCAAACAATGGCAAGCATACTTAGAGGGTGCATAATACCGCATTCAGGTATACTCTGATCACAACAACTTCCAGTACTTCACTATGACAAAGCAACTCAGTCAGCGCCAGGCATGATGGTCTAAAACCCTCTTTGAGTATGACTTTGCCATCCACTACCACCCTGGCTGCCTTGGCACCAAACCCGATATGCTGACTAGGAGATTGAATGTTGATAAGCCCCAAAAGGTTCTAATTGCAAAATAGTTAATTTTTCAAAATTTTCTTGTTTTTCATGATGCAATGGGTCATGTGACTAAACACATAATGACACGTGACTTGGCAAAACACAAAAATCACATCCAGCAGCTGTAGTCTAGAACATTCTATCTTGGAAAAAGGGTAGCATAGGGAAAAACTGTCTAAAAAGAGGTTTGCTATGACTTCATAGGCTCCACTTGACAGCATTAACGCTCCCATGACATCAGAATTAGTACATATTTAGGATAGTAGGAGAAAAGGCAAGCTTATCAATTTCTCTGCTCTAATAGTATATAAAATGTACAAAAAGTAGAAAATACAACAGAGAACAAGAGAACAATGTTCAACGTGAGGAATTCACCCTCACTATGGTTCTACGTCTTACGCTCTATGCTCTACATCGCCCTTGTGCAGTTGGTCAGCAGCTATTGTTAGCGCCACCTCTGCCAAGTCTCTAAACGCTTTAAGTCTATGTTGCCTCTTCTGAGGCAAACTACATGCTTGGTGCCTGTTGCTAAGCAACTATGTCACCTTTGCAATAAATCTACATGCCTTTTGAGGCATAGTTTAAAGTCCCATGCTAAGCGCTTGCACATGGAGTGCCACACCTTTTGAGGCATAGTTTAAGAGGGTACAGGGCAGTGTTATCAGTCTGCCTCTTCCTCTGCCACTGCTGCCCCTGCCTTCGCCACTGCTGCCTTATCCAGGGTCCCTTCCCTTCTATACAAGTCGCACAACAGTTAGCAAAATTGACAGCAGCCACTAACCAAGCTCATCGGCAACAACAGTCGCCAAGTCCATCGCTAACAGTTGTCAGCAATAACTATCACCAAGCTCGTTGGCAATAACTGTTAGCAAGAAGCGTCGCCAACATCGGTCGGCAACATCAGTCAGCAACATCAGTCAGCAAGACTGTTGCCAAGACTAATTTTGAAGAGGAAAAATTTAGCACCTTGAAGGTTTCCATTGGCACATCTACCACTTTCACCACTATTCTCCCACATCTCACAATCCTACTATTGTTTTGTTACAAGTCCCTTAGCTCACCAAGTCTATTAGCTTATCTAGCCAACAAAGCTATCTCTATGTCACCTACAGTTTGATTCTCTAGGACCCTGCCAGAGCCTGCCTTACTTACATTGTGCTTTGGATTCATCATCAATTCCTTATAGGTAGCCTACAATCTACCTACATTCTTTGATAGGTTGTTTGTGTCTTGGAACGAGAGCTCACATAGACCTCTCTCTTTCTAGCATAGCACAGGGCTTTAAACTATGCCTCAAAAGGCATGTAAAATTACTGCAAAGGCGACGTAGACTTAAAGCGTTAAAGACTTGGCAGAAGTGGTGCTAATGATACCTGCCAACTAACTGCATTAGGGCAATGTAGAACATAGAGTGTAAGATGTAGAACTGTAGTGAGGGTGAATTCCTTGCATAGAACGTGGTTGTTTTTTTTTCTACTTTTTGTACATCTTATATACTACTAGAGCGGAGAAATTGGTAAGCTCACCTTTTCTCCTACTATCCTAAATATGTACTGATTCTGGTGTCATGGGAGCATTAATGCTATCAAGTGGAGCCTATAAAGTCATAGCAAACCTCTTTTTAGACAGTTTTTCCCTATGCTACCCTTTTTCCAAGACAGAATGTTCTAGACTACAACTGCTGGACACAATTTTTGTGTTTTGCCAAGTCACATGTCATCACGTGTTTAGTCACATGACCTGTTGCATCATGAAAAAACAAGAAAATTTTGAAAAATTAACTATTTCTCATTTAGAACCTTTTGGGGCTTATCAGCATGTTAAATTAGTGCAGGCGGCAAAGGCTTTTCTCAAGTGGCAGGGCAAATTGTTTCAGTTTTTCATTTTGGAGGGTTACAAGGTAAAGGGGAAGGCTAAGGCTTTGTTGTGGGATTCTGAACAAGCAGGCACTAAGCAATCCTTCATGTCAACAGAGTTAGTGGATAGTGACAGTGACAAAGAAGAGGAGGAAGATAGAGTTCACGTAATAAAGAAAATCAAGTGTGAGCACATTAAAGAGCTGACTAGCACCAGAAATAGAAAGGAGATTATAGAGTTGGAGAATGATGTCGAGATAGTGGCACCAAAAACACCTGTGGTGGGACCTTTGTGCCAGTTTTCAAAACCTGTGGTCCTAGTTCCTAGCATGCCTAAACCTATTCCCAAGCCAATTATTGTGTTAGCTTCTCCAGTAGCTGGCCCCTCTACTGCACCCATAGTTCCAAGCTCTGTGCCCAAGCCTGCTGCCACTGCTGCCTTTTCCAAACCCATGCCTGTGAAATCTGCTGGGCCTGCCATAAAGGGGGGTTCCATTGTTAAGGACCCTTTTATGGTGAGGCAATTTAAATTAGTGAGTACCGAAGAAAGCGGGGCGCTAATCATCAACCAGGCGACAGAAGTTCCAGCAACTCAAGAAACACTGCAAGAGGAAGAATCTAGTGACAAAAATGATGAAGACAGTAATGACAAATGAAGATGGCAAAGATGATGATGACAATAGCAATGATGATGCCATGATGGATGTTGATAGCGCTAAGCATCCTGAAGAGACATGACCAATGGCACCGACAAAAGCAATGGTAACCGAAGTTGAAGCGCTGGCGCCAGACTGTGCATGTGGCCATTATGAAGTGGCACTTGAAATGTTGGAAGATGCTAGGCAGCATTTTGAGTCAGTTTGTCAGGAATTGCAGT
>JABAKA010016203.1:0-16273 GCA_018857285.1 Termitomyces sp. Mi166#008 | reverse complement strand
GTCATCGCCTCCGCAGGCTCAGATGAGAAAGTTGCGTTCATGAAGAGCATCGGTGCTGATGTTGCGTTCAACTATAAGACCACAAGTACGGCGGAGGTATTGGAGAAGGAGGGTCCAATCGATGTGTACGTCGCGTAGTACCCGGATTTTCTCCTTGCTGATCATCGTTCGTGCAGTTACTGGGATAATGTAGGCGGCGAAACGTTGGATGCTGCGCTCCTACAGGCAAACATGAACGCGAGGTTTATCGTAGGTGTCCTTTTCTTGGCGACGATCGGTACTCAACTAATCCATGCGTTATAGGAATGCGGCATGATCTCTGGTAACGTTTCTTCGCCCTTCTCCCTGAATACCCGCTTTCTTATGTGCACATTCTTCCTCCAGGCTATAACACAGGCGGCCAACCCATCAAAGTTTGTCCACCTTTCCGCCTTCTTCACTCAGAATCTTACGTAAACAGAACATGATGCGAGTCATCGCCAAAAATATCACAATGCAAGGCGTCATCGTCGGCCGTCTCGAGTCCAAATACGCTAAGGAGTTCTACGCGACGATTCCGAAGAAACTGAAAAGCGGGGAAATGAAGTATACGGAAGAGGTGACGGAGGGGATAGATAAAGTCGGCGAGGTGATTTTGAGGGTGCAGAAGGGGGAGAATAGGGCCAAGGCGGTTGTTAAGGTTGCGGATGAGTAGGTGTGGGGGTGGAGACTGTGAGCAATTTGGAGCAATTGATTGTGAAGGTTTGGGAAGGACTTACGGCGTGCATCATAATGTATTTTTATCGGCAACCAAGTGATACAGCTTCAGAGAGTATGTATGCATTGGGTCAGGCTCGGGTTACCTCTCCGGCGAAGTGCCGAGATCTGGAACTCGAGCGGAAATTTGATAATTATGATATCCAACTTTCTCATGAAACTGCCGAGCCGATGAACCGCTCGCTCGAACTCTCCCCTTTCATGTTCCGCTGTATATTTCAATGCTCGTTTGATCCCAAGAGATCATGAGATATGAGATTAGATATACGAGAGAACTATCAGTTAATCAACTAGCATGGTCAAAATCTATAGCAGTTCGCGTAAATTTCCGATCGAAAAATGTGAACTGAACCAACTGAAAGAATAGAGCACCCCTAATGCTCGCTTCACATTCTCAAGCACGCTGTTTATGGCAAATGTCACACAGCCTCCTAATTTCCATCATCTACTTATTCCGCAGCCAAAATCAAGACCTTTTCCCACAGCTGCTCAGTATCCAAATCATCACAGCTTCACACATCGTGCAATATTAGCTGGAGGATGTGGTGCTTCCAAGAATGTATATTATGCTGTGAATCTATCTGCCTGATTATTTTCATGTATAAGCTTGTGACTTGACGATCTTTCTTCGTTCCCTTGTCCTCATTTACTCTCCGGATCCTTTACGCAAAAATAATGGTCCCTCACAATATTCCACAGACGCGTTGTGGAACTCGATCATCTTCGTCTTCCACCCAAAGAGGAGGCCATGAAGCTGAAAGAACTCGATGCTCGGTTCGGCCTCACTTTTCACTCGTGGACCGAGAGCATTCCTCTTCCTACTTTATGTCCCACTGTTGGTGAGTATATTGACATTGAGTGACTACGTAGTGACGATCCACGCCGTCTGGCATCTGCATCATGCATGCTTTTCTTCCTACTTCTTAATTTGCGTTGAAAGATTTCTCATGTATTCTCCTCTTGTCAGCCACCACACCTGGCCATCCATAAGATGGATGGTGACGACACCGACCATCATATGCTACCATCATCAACCTCTTCCTGCGCCCTCGCTTTCCACAACTTCCTCGGTTTACACAGCGACCGGTACACCCGTAGCAAACCGTGAACAATACTCTTCCCTGGCCAAAACCAAGAATGCAACCCCAAGCACTACCATATCCACCGTTATCATAGCCTTGGTCACGTCTACACTCACAGCAATGGCAAGCGTCTCTTCAATGTAATTAGATTTGATTCGATCATCCTATCCAGGCAAATACACCTAACACCGCCCATTCTGTTGCTACAATCTCAAGTTTGGCGCCTCGACAGGATACAGACCACAACAAGTCCTAGTACTCTTTCATCCGCTGATACAGTGTGCAACACAGATTGGATATTCTGGATCTGGTGTAAACCGTCGGAAGCGGTTGTTGGTGGGATCGTTGGCGCCATGTTCGGAATTTCAATCCTGATCTACCCCTCTTGTCTGAAGCTGCCATTACGTGAGTTCCTATGTCAAAATGATGTATTTCTAAGGTCTTGGAATGTAGAAACCGTGAGAGAAAAATCTGTCTGTTTTTGTGATAACTGGAGGAATCTGCAAGGAAGTTTGATTGAGTTGGATTGGGAACCCTGGGATGGCCAATTGGGGGTGGGGGGTTACAAGACCAATTGACAATCAGATTCCCCAGTGATTCTTGAGTAAAGTTGTTAATTGATTCGTATCAGAATCGCCAATTGAGAAAGAAAGAAAAAAAAAAAAAAAGAAAAATCCATTCTTTTGAATATTGAGCCCTGAAGGAAAAAACTCGGAGAATGTCAGAGATAGTGGGGTTGCAGCATTCATTGCCACTGACTTTCGACATTCTACACCACTCATGGAAGATGAACCTCGATAATACCATTCAACCTGCACCAACAGATATTTTTTTCCCTGAATCGGAGTGATTAGCCATCCCGATCGATGAACATGATACAATACAAAGACCATTAATTCGTCCATAACAACGCTCCTTGGTCAACAACCAAAGCACCCAAGTACGGCATCAAAACTTGGAGTTTTGACTCCCCTCGTCTTTCCAGGCTCGTGTTTTTCAGTATCATTGACAGGAGAAATTTCCTGGCCCGCTCAATCTAAACAGTGCTGAACTGTCTATGGGCTTACTATCGTTTGATTTCTGAAGTAGGGCTGTGGCAAGTATGGAAGGGTCCTACCAATGGAGGACTGGGAAAGATAACATTGTCCTGCGATTGTGTGAAAGACGGAGGTGATATAGGCGGGAAGAATAAACTTCATACGATCGGCTACAGTGAGATGTATAACTACGTCGATTCTGCGAGACGCGATACGTTGAGCAATATTGGAAATTCTCTCTCTCTCTGAGTCTATGAATGACAGACCGACCCGGGTCGCCATGACCGATCTGTGTAATGTAACTTAACCCCAAGCAAGTCCCTTCCCTGTCTGTATTTGCTCACGAAAGCACAGATTCAATTCAATGGCCCGATGTGGGCACGACATCCGCATGATAATTCATAAAGGCAAGAATAGCATCGATTTGACGGTTGTCCTGCGATTGTGGAAGGAAGGGTAGTATGTGCGTTCGCGGGAGGCAATGAGACGCTTGATTAGACCTGAGACTCCAGTTCCGATTCCGAATCAAATTATGGCTAGGTGTGCGAGAGGGGCCGAGTAGAGAACCTGAATAGAGATAGATATGTGTCGTACACAACAAGTATATGCTGCATGCTCCGATACACATGTACAGACTCTAAGACTCTTGCATGATGCTTAGACGACGATTGAGGATTGTTTGATTTACGATAGAGCGTTAGGATAGTCGATGTAGCGCCGTAGGCAAGATATTTGGATAGTGACAGATCGATCAGGCTATAATATATCGGCCCCTGTCGAGGTTGCGATGCACACGCATAGCCCAGTGGTCGGTCATATACTGCGAGCCTGAGAATAGAAAGCCAATTGAATTGCATGTCACTATGAGGCTGTTTCGTGGAGATTGCGCAATATAACAGAACATATACATGCCCGTTGTTTATTGTCGAGGGAGAGTTGCGCGTGGGTTCGGAGCTTGAGTGGATCTTGTTGGGGGCGAGGATTAGCAGAGGTGGACGGGAGGACGGTGGACAGTGGCGGTGTTGGAAAAAGGCGATCCCGGATCAAGTTTTTTTCGAATATTTGAAATGAATGGCATCGCCTTCTGCTTTATACATATAGCGTAGCTCGCTCAGCTCAGCTCATTCACACTCTCCTATAGCCACCTCGTCGTCAACGATGGCGACGACGACGACAACGACGACGACCACAACGAACCCCTTCTATTCGCACACACTCACTCCGCATTCAACAGGCGCCTCTTCTGCGCCCTCGAGCTCCGCAGCACCCAACTCAGACTCGAACATCGACAGCAGCGGCCTCGACGACGAACTGCCGCCTGCGTACACAGCCGCGCCGGACGTCCAGCACGGAGAATCGACGGTCCAGTACGGCCCACACCGTCCGTTCCAGAATGCCCCTCCGCCACCCGCGCTTCCACCACAGCGCCCGCCGACGATCAACGTCCAGCCTCCGTCGCGCACGACGACGTCATCGTTCCGTCAGATAAGAGACACGATCACCTCTGCGATTGACGATCTGGTGTACAATGTGAACCTTCCAACGAGTCCCCGTCCCTCGAATACATGGTCGGACTATCCTGGCCGGCATGGGTCTACAAGCCCGACATCCCCATCCCCACGTCCTCCACCTCTCCCTCCGCGTCCCACCTCCTCACTCTCGCACTCAAACTCGGTTTCTCCGCCTACAATGTCGGACTTTATAAGAGACTTTTACACCGCCGGCACGGGTGAGCCAGCCGCGGAGCATCAGCGGCACGCATCGACGTCTTCCGGCGGATCTACGCCATCGTCATCGCCGACGAAAACGCCTACGCCCGGCCGGCCGCTGTTGCGCGATGGAAAGTTGCTCGTGTACCCGAAAGGGTTTTTGTGCCAAAAATGTATGTTCCTCATCACTCCCACTATACTCCCACTCACACCCTCTCAAAAGGCAACAACACAGGCTACAAACACGCCGACCCCCTGAACCCATGTAAAAAATGCTGGTCCAAACACGCCAAACCCTTCTCCGGTCCACTCGCCTACGCCTACTCCGCCCCCGCCTCCTCTTCTCAGACTCAGACCACATTCCAACGCCCACTCCCTACCCTTCTTTTTCCACGCTCTGTCGTCGGTGCTCCACTTCCGCCTCCGCCTCCGCCTCCCCCACCACAACCACAACCACAATGGTACCCCCGGCCCCCAACGTCCCACCCTCTCCAGCCGCACCCACACCTCCGCACCCTCTCACCCTCTGGACCCCCGCCTGGCGCCCTCGTCTACGTCGCGGGCGACCCAAGGCTCGGCGGACGTGCGTGCTGGAACTGTGGAGGTAAAGGCAGCGAGAGCTTTTTCCTTTTGGGTTCAGGGCCGTGTCTGGTTTGTAAGGGTGTCGGGAGGGTGTATACGTAGCATGTGTGCGTGGGGAGTGTACATGTATGTTATTTAGGTCGTGTGCGCGTGTACTATTTAATGGGCTGTTTGCGATTTATCCTCACCAACGCGTACGTCAATCTGGAGTCGATATTCTAACTATAATCTCTGGTTTTTCCATGAAATGAAACGGTTGCTACAGATTCCGATGCAGTTATATAAAATTCGAAAATCCCGCCCTTGGCTTATATTGTCAGGCAGAAGGCCTCAAATCTGCAATGTTCAGACTTAGATTTAGCCAAATCTTCCTCTCAAATCTGCTATTTCTACGGACAAGGTCTAGCGGGAGTTTTCCAGAGCCTGTCCCTATTGGACCAGAGAGAATTCGAATTCTGGATTCTGCATCTCTGTCTTCATACATCTCAATGGTCTGGAATATAGTGAATGGCGAATGGGGAGCGCAGATGAGGGAGGGGTTGATAATACTACAGATCAGGATTGGATGAGTTTCTCGAGCAGGAATTAAGGAAGCCACAGTGTTATGAGGGTTGCAGTGAGAGCTGTAAAACGACGTCTGAACTCGCAGAGAGAACCGCTCTTACGCCTTCTCCGCCCCCGCCCCTCCTCCTCAGGCTCAGATGACGCGGGTGTACTGTCAGTTATCTATCTATCGAGGTGAACCAGTGTAGATGTTATGTAACCTAGTCACGGTGACATCACCCGTAGCTATAGCTATCCCCCTCCCCCCTTGAACTCGTCAGCCCAACGAAAACAAAATTGAGAACATTAGGTTGTGGAGCCACGTGATACTCAGAGCTATGGTTTCTCATCATTGCGCATAATCTGATGTTTTTTTAAACAGACGACATGATGGACTTGTGTACTGCTGGATCTTGCTTGGATTCAATAGAATTCAGTCATTGTCCTCGACTTACACAGAGAGCAATGATACCAAGTTTCCGATATCTGACGGTCGCGTAATTAACCGAGCGGTTGACTTGATACGTATGGTGCCAACTTCAGTGAACCGGCGACTGACGGGGGTCAGGTGAGTGACTAGTGGTATGTATCATACGACGCATCACCGAGATGTACCGAGAATTGACATACGAACATGGTCTTCTAATGGACCCTCACAGTCTCGATGGATTGTATGGAATCTATTTATCGATATCTGTCACTGTCCTCAACCTTCTGCCGCAAGCGCTCTCTCCCGTACTTATAACTCCCACTAATGCTAACGTCGGCGGACATTTATTTGATCGAGGTGGTTGGCGATACTATCTTGGTTAAAGCAACTACAACCACTACTGAGTCTGTTCTATACGGTGCGTCGGAACTTGTGGCCTTTGGGTATCACGGTTAGCTGATGGTTTGACAACAAGGGGCCCTCGTCATACTCTTCTCTATCACAACCACATCAATGATGTACGTTAGTACTGGTTCCATTCCCTTTTTTGACGCTTGAGCTCCCTAGAAAACGAGGCTTCAAATCCCTGCCATCGATCCTCATTTTCTCCGCAATAGTCATCAACTTCATACTCGTCTCGGCCTATTGGGCTTCTGATGTGGCTCTGTTCTTCCATCTTGTCAGATATGATCTCATGGATCAGACACCCGACACATTCAACAACGAGACATTAGCAAACTTTAACAAGATAATCTGGCGTTATCTTATCGCTCAGACAGCTTTACAGCAGCTTATGGTATGCCATTCAACGGTCTCGGAATTTCATCCACTCAACTCATCCTAGCTGACATTGAACAATTCCATTGTAGTTTGGAGGGCATGGGTCGTCGTTCAAAGAAAGCGGATGATAGCGCTCCCGGTCCTCCTCGTGGTCGCAAGCACCGGTAAGCAATGGATCCGTACCGGTGAGTTCAACCTACTAACCACCCCTCTCATCATCCCAGCTTGTGGCTTTACATATCTAGGGATCGTATCATCAAATTTCCGATGGTTCATAGCGTTTTTGAACCTAAACTTGAGCATCGTCCATATCATGCTGGGGGCTTCGTTGATCTTGTCATTCCTAGCCAACACTTTTGCCACTTTTCTGATTGTTCGTACTTTATGGTCTGTCCATCCGTCTCTTCTGTGATTACGCCACCGTTAAGTATCTCTTGGTCAGCCCGCACATGCGGTGTCGAAAGGCACTCGGGATCCACAGAAAGCTGTCCCAGCCGCTTAAAGCCCTCGTCATCATGATCGATACGGGTGTCGCTTTCCTCCTACTTCAGGTCTGCTGAATTTTTCCCAAAACCAAGGACACAAATTACTTGAATTGACCATAGAACCCCACACAGGGCATAAACATTATAATGAATTTTCTTCTCTTCAAACATTATTCAGCATTATCTTTCTTTCAGGCTGTCATCTGTAGCATATATACATTGTTAACTGTTCGTCCGACGCTTATTTGTACCATGACTGTCTAGTCACTGACCTCTTCTCGTGATAACAGGGAATGTACCCTACCATCGTCGTCTACCTCATCAACCAACAGCGTTCCTTTGTTGAAGTCTTTGCGCTTAGCGATCTCAACGGCAATGGGACACCCGAGATGCCCTTCGACGCCACCGACGGTCCTCTTGTATTTGCACACTCAGATCCAACTGCCGACGCCACTTCACTAGCAGATGTGTCCGAGTCGGACATGGGTTTCAGAGGCGCCTTGAACAAAGATGGCTTCGTCGCTCGAGAGAAAGTCCAGGAGATGGTATAGGTTGTCGGGTCAACACACGGTCAACAGGTCTATCGGGGACGTAATGGCCATCTGTGTTCAAGCTTTTTGAAAATGGCTGGGGTTGATGGATATAATACATCAAATGGGCCCCACCGACTCGCTGTAGAATGTCTATGACTGCGAGCTTTGGATCAAGGTACATACGTGGTACACCATAGTTTGCCAAGCTGCTAGCTGTAGTAAAATTGGCCATTTTTGTGACGTTTTTCTGTAGCTCGAAGAACAAGCGAAGCATTTGTTCGATCTGCTCAAAGGTTTCCGAGGCAGGATCACCGCTTTGTAAAATGTATACCCATTGGGTTGTGAGAGAATTGCGCTCCAAAGAAAGATCACAAATGACAGCCGTTAGCGGTCAATCCGGACTTGGCCGCACAAACAGACGAGCTGATGCTCGCCAGAGGATGTTCAGGAAGTGTGTCCATTGAGAAGAGAATCTGCCCAAGGGTAGGTTTTTTATATGTATCCTATTAGAACGAAGCAAGGCGATACACCCAGCCTTCAGTGTAATGGGATGTGTATGCCCAGACCCGCGGCCGGTCGGATATACATACTTATGGGTTTTTTAGCCACGGATGCAGAATTTAGGGCCGGAGATCCGTGGTTCTGATCGTGGGTATCACGTTTCAAGCTACGACCACTACAAGATATCATTGAACCCTCATATTCATCTTCATATGCAAGTATGGAGAACCACATCCCGCACGGAACGAACCCGCAAAACCAGCAATTGGGAAATCAACCTCAAGTATTATCTTATCACCGATCGCGAATCAAGGTTCGGAACACGACGTGTTTGTTCCGAGTCATTTGGGGTAATCAAGCATCTTGTATCTTTTTTGCTCGGATTTGGAATCCAGTCATCGTCCTCCACTTGAACACAGACCAATAGAACCAAGTTTCCTATGTACCTATATACAATGCTTGTGGTTCCAGTCGATTAGCCGAGATTGTTGAAGGTTGATACGTGTGTGCCCCAACTTGAGTGACCGGCTGATGGGTGTTAGGCGGCTCTGATTTACACATGACGCATCAGGGCGAAGATTGGTCTTGTTCTACAAATGGATCTCGCATTGTTTTTCCAATCTCCTCCAATTAAAAATCACTCGACGGGTCCTAATGAAATATCTTCCGGATATCTGTCTATCTACCTCCTCAATTCTTCTTCTGCCGCAACCGCTCTCTCCGATATTATTGACTCTGAACTCTCCTTGTCTTACCTTGCCTACAATTCCCACTAATGCTGAGTTCGGCGGACGTTTCCTTGATCAAGTTGGTTGGCCATTCCATATTGATTGATATGACTGAAGTGATTGCTATGTCCCTTTTATACGGTGCGGAACTTTGAGTATTACTCCTACATTCGAGCTGATGATTTGACAAAAGGAGCCCTTGTCGTACTCTTCTCTATCACAATCACGACAATGATGTATGTTACTGTATGATGCCGCCTGGGTTCATTTCATTTTCTGACACTGCTCCCTAGAAAACGAGGTTTCAAATCACTACCATCGATCCTCATTTTCTCTGCAACAGTCATCAACTTCACACTCGTCTCGGCCTATTTGGCTTTTGATGTGGCTATTATCATCCGTTTTGTCAGATATACTCTCACGGATCAGACTTCCGCCACATTCAACAGCAAGACAATAGCGGACTTCGTCAAGATATCCTGGCGTTATGCTATTGCTCAGACAGCTTTACAGCAGCTTATGGTATGCCATTCAACGGTCTCAGAATTTCATCCACTCAACTCATCCTAGCTGACACTGAACGATTTCATTGTAATTTGGAGAGCATGGGTCATCGTTCAAAAAAGATGGATGATGGCATTCCCCATTCTCCTCGTGGTCGCAAGCACTGGTAAGCAATGGATCGTGCTGGTGATTTCGATCTACCGACCACTGTTATCATCCCAGCTTGCGGCTTTACATATCTAGGGATCGTATCATCAAATTTCCGATGGTTCATAGCGTTTTTGAACCTAAACTTGAGCCTCGTCAACATTATGCTGGACGCTTCGTTGATCTTGTCGTTCCTGGCCAACACGTTTGCCACTCTTCTGATTGTTCATACTTTATGGTCCGTTCACCGTCTCTTCCGTGGTGCCTCACCATTAAGCGTTTCTTGACTAGGTTGAACCTTCGGTCTCGAAAGGCACTCGGGCTCCACAGGAAGCCCTCCAAGCCGCTGAAAGCCCTCGCCATTCTCGTTGATACTGGTGTTGCTTTCCTCTTACTTCAGGTATGTTCAACTTCAAACTAGGAAAGAAATGACCTGAATTGACCTAAAACCACAGGGGATAAATATATCAATCGGCTTTCTTCTTTTCGATCCCTTTTCGGTCATAGCTTTCCTTCAGGCCACTATCTCTAGCGTGTATGCATTATTAGCTGTTAGTCTGACACCTGCTTCTACTGTGACTCTGATCATTGACTTTCTCTCCTGATAACAGGGAATGTACCCTACCATCGTCATTTACCTTGTTAACCAGCAGCGTTCTCTTGTTGAAGCCTTCGAGCTTAGTGATCCCAACGGCAATGGTACAACCGAGATACCTTTCGACCGCACGATCACCATCGGTCCTCTTGAATTTGCATCCCCAGATTCAACTGCCGACGCCACTTCACTAACAGATGTTTCCGAGTTGGACATGGGTTTAAGAGACACATGGGATAAGGATAGCTTCATCGCTCGAGAGAAGGTTCAGGAGATGGTATAGGTTGTCGGCACAACACACGGTCATCAGTTCTATCGGGGACATAATGGCCATCTGTGTTCAAGCTTTTTTAAAATGGCTGGTTGATGGATATCATGCCCATTCCTATCAGAGTTGGAATATGTCTAGCCATGAATTGGCAGTTATATACTCCTAATCAATGATTGAATTGTTGAATGCTTCCTTCAGACCAAGCGTAACAATTCGGGTCACGGTCGAAAATTCTCAGGGTGAATCGTAATATCCAACTCGGACACTAAACATGGCTATATTTGAGTGGCGCACTAGCGCAGTGACCACATTCTTAGGCGCAACGGGACTATGACGTCAACTTCTTTAGCCTCTTCACTTCGTTCTCCCTTTTCCCGAGGCATAGTCAATCAGGATCTCAGAGTTACAATTCGACCCTTTCCCCCACTGACCGAAATGTGCCTCATTCACTCTGAGTGTAGTATAATAAGTATTTATTACTGACCACAAATATTGGTTCTTTGTACCCAGCAGGCTGACCATACTTATATGACATAGACTGACAAAAATCGTCAGGAATGAGTTGAAGAATTCAAATAACCAGGATCGAGTTCATTTCCTATTGAAAAATCGATATCAGTCGGGTCCATAGGCATCTTACACCAGATGTACCATAGGATAAAGGCTGGCCAGCTTTGGTAGCCGTAAGTTCATTTACGCGTAATGCTAGGCAAAGGCCAATATTCACCTGTGGATCTCCTTCTCCTACGCTCTTTAGCTGTGGAGCCTTCTTGCGTGTCCTACATTACCGAAATTGTTACAATTTCTGGATTAAAATTGGGATTTGGCCTCACTTCAGAGCACGCATTGTCTTTTTAAGGGTAGGTCGGTGATTTTTACCTAACAGAATAAGTACCAGCGCACAACGTTGGAAATGCTAATAGCATGATCTCACTTAGAAGTTTAACCAATAACTGTGATGACATAGATATACTTAGGATATCTTCTGAAGTTCGCAAATGAGAGACTGACATTTGTCATAGAATCGACTTCACTGTGTTCGTACACTTCTTCCGAGATACCGCATGCTGTCAAGCATATCTGACAGGATTTGTGTATTTAGTCCTTCGAAGATAGATGTACTCACGATGTTATTGATATCCTTGCTACGGCGACATTGGAATCTGTATCCGTCTGGTGTTTGCCAATCAAAGAAGCCCGTAGGCTCCACATAAATACTACACATTTGGAACCCTGGGACATCGATATGAATATCTGGAACAATGAATGAGGAGGCGAATGAAACCCACAAAGGCCTTTAACCACGTCAAGGACTGCATAGTACAGTATTTAATGTAGTGAAAAGGAGAGAGCCTTCCTGACTTGCCACGACTTTTCCAGCCATAGAGTCGATTACACCGAAAATGAGGTAGATCTGTGTATGACAGCTGAGATGGGATCTGAAGGCTCATGTAAGAAACAACTTACCGAGCAGCGCGGCGGAATGACAGCTGTCGAGGACAGCCTTGTTATTGTTGTCAGTTATAAAATCAACACGACAAAAAGTCACTTACAGTCAGACGACTTGTTGTATGCAGAGGGCGAACCAAAAATTGCTCGAGGACCTAAAAGAAAAAGGTATGAGAATAGCAATCTCAGGAGAAAATGATAATGGTGGTGAACGTACGTCATCTGGAATGGCACTTTTCACGTCAAAGAAATCCGTACTTCGATGTACTATTTCGCGGAGACCTCTTCCTTGTAGCGAGGCAGTTGCGAGCCGTTCAAAGGTTTCCGAGGCAGGATCAACGCTTGGTAGAATGTCTATCCATCGTGAGATTGGACTCGAATGAACTTTGCTGATTCGAGACGTACATGCATCGAAGTAATCCTCTTCGTACTTGTCGACTTCGTTTAGGAAGGAGTGCCCGGCGACTGTTAAAGTTTTAACGCATCCAAGCGAATAGGAAAAGGGCTATATGAGCTGACAATAAAATAGGTATTGGTCACCAGGCTCCTGGTTATCATAGAAATGACGAAGAGCATTTAACTGTTTCATTCAGGATATATGAGGGTTGGTTAGCAAGGTCAAAACAAAGAATAGAAACTTCAAACTGACAATGTTTTCCTTTGAGGGGTAGTGAGTTTTAGATACCCCTTCTTTATCTGTGAGGACAGTTATATCTTCCGGGAGATATTGGTACTGCGCTTCAGGTCGAGTAGCGAGTCAGGATGGTTGAGAATGTTGATGGCGAGATAACTCACTGATCAAGAGATTTCTCACGTCTACCACTTCCTGTTGCGGACCTCTAAGACGGTATGGTTCTGGGATATTGGAGTAGTTAATGGCGATCAGCAGTGCTCGTTTCCTAGCCTTCCAATCAGGCGCATCTTTAGACGACGCTCTAGAGGGGTTCCTTCTTAGCTAGAGTAGGCTTAGATACCGGGAGGTCCCGTGAAACATGTGGCGGACAACAACTTACTGAGGAGCAGTATCCACTCCCAATCGATGGAAGAAAAGTCCGCATGTGATATTAAAGTGTCAATATAATGGATTTATCTCTATCCGACCCTAGTCTTTGGCAGCAGACTTTATCACGGACAGTAGTCGATCTAGTCAGCCTCAAACAGACAGAACGATCACAATGACAGCCGTTTGTGGTCGATCCGTAACTTAGATTGTACGCAACAAGAATCAACGTGCCACAAACAGTCTAGGAAGGGCTGATGCTTGAGGATGTTCAGGAAGTGCGGGTTCACTAGAGAGGAGAATCTGACCAAGGGTTCCATGAGGCATGAGGTTCCAAATGTATGGCCATCGGTCGATGCAAGGCGATGCACTAGCACGGGCCCGCGTAGATCGGATTACGTATGGTCTTTTTCTACGATGCGATGGCTCAAAAGTCTTATCTTATCATTGAAGGGTTGGTTTGGAGCCATCATCCTCGGCCAACTCAGATTCTTGCTGCTTACACAGCTACTTACACACCGGAACTGATCTGCACACTCGGAACGCAAAATGTATGTCAATTTTCCCGTCGTGACTTAAGATACTAATGTCGACTCGGACCTAGGCTCTGATATTAGTAGCGCGAAAAAAAATCATCGGTTTATCATTCCTTCCTTTTCGTTTTTCCAACTCGGCAAGCGGTGGTTTCGGTGGATCGTTCTGCGAAGTGATGTACGAGAACATGAGGAAGCAGTATGCTGTCCACTCCATCGATGTCGAAAGCACGTATTCGCTGAACAACGAACAAATTTTCAAGACCGTCTTTCGCATAGTTCCCTGAGTATAATTAGTTAAAGGACGGATATACTCCGGATAAGATGCCGTAGACTCTGCGTGCTATAGAAAATGGCCACGCCACGAGTAGAATGAAGAGGGTAGGGTGTGTCCAAGTCTTTCCTTGTCATATTTGCTCGTGGCGCTGCTGCGTGGTATGCGGGATGCAGAGAATGACGAGTAAGATAAAGGTTGGGAATATAGATTGGCCGGCCGTTCGCATGATTGTAGCCTTGCCTTGTGGAACTTTTCGTTGTACCATGAGACCTTCGTTGGGACCGGGGAGGTACAGCGAATCCAAGAACCGGCGAAGGACGTGAACATCGGGTGGGAGGCGCGGCTCAAGCTAGCTGTCGTGCGCCTCTAGATCATTATGGTAGTGCCAGCTGATAAGAAATCTGTATGCGCATAGAACGAGGGGGAAGTAACCCTCGGTGTCCCTGTTTTGGAGATATTCAGGACAGTTGAACATGAGAACGAGAGTCCTGAGTCCTGATAAACAGCGTGAAATATGCAACAAGCCAATATTGGAGTACACAAGCATTCCGGATGTTAACCCAGTTGACTGAGGTGCTAGTCGAGTCATGGCATGCAATGTAATGAGTGTGTAGCATGAACACAGTCGAAGCTGGTCTGTGACGTATTCATGGTGTAAAGCACAAGGAAAGCAAGAGTAGCCTCCGTGTTAAAAACGGTGAGGCGCAACCAATGTCCTTAATAGTCAGTTGTGTCTCAGGCCTCGTAACCTCCAAAGAACTGTTACTGGGAGATGAAAGAAGAACAACGGAGGCGCTACGCCTAGGAACATCCAACTAGCTACAATCCGAAAAAAAAATTGAATGAAATCCAGATACAAGCGCTTGAAGTCTATGCAGGAATTTGACGAGGAAGAAATTTAATTCAACCCTGTGATAAAAGCTAAGTATAATTGCAAGCGAATAGTTAGAGCCAATTTGAAATGGTCTGCCGGCGACACTTGATTTTTTTAATAATGCGCCGAGTACTTACTGCAAGATTTGAACGCAGATTCGAGTAACGATGAAAGCCAAACGTCACTGGAGGGTGCGCATTCAATGGCAATCTAAAACTACTTTTGCCTTTCCCTTTGACTCGTCAAAAACAGAATTTTGAACAGATGGAGTTTTATGGAAGCCCTTTCGCGATAGTGTGCATGGAGGGAGTGATTCAACAGTGAGACAAAGTCCATGATGCGCGGCAAGGAGTCCTGTAGTAAATTTGACTTTCAAGGAAATTGTGCGGAAATCCCACGTACAGCCAAAGACAGGCTACATTTTGATCGAGGTTTATATACAAACTTACGATTGTTCTGACTCCTTGAGCAGGAAAGGCAGAACATTGGAAGTCAAAAAAAAAACACTCGTTCTAAAAATACGTACGTCCCTTAAGTTCGGCTCCTCCGGCAACCTTGAATTCCCAACCCCGCTATGAATCGTCCTGATCCTGGTCCTGACTACGACGACCCGTGGTCCCGTATTCAGGTTCAGCTTGCTTTCAATTTCAAGGAGGCACCATTTCCGTCACAACAGCCTATTATATTGCTCAGGACTACTGTACTTAAGCATGTGCAGCCTGTGTGCACAGGGAGTAAGCTTGTTTATGAAATAGGCTATACTGATTTTTCCCAGAAGCACGTCAACACCAGCTTACTGTATGTTATCGTTAGTAAGATTCCAATATCGGCAGTCTACATGCCGTCCATCTTATAAAGACTCTTCACCAGCAACATAGTCACGTCTCCACCTTCCCCTACTTCAAGCACAACCATGGCACCCATCAGAAACGCTCGCACGATCTTCAATTCTGTACCTACAGGTTCGTCTTCTTCCTTTCCTCCTTAACGCTGATGCCCCTATCAATATCACGACTCGCGATCGGACGAGCATCTTGAAACCAAACTGTAAATAGCGATACAGGACTGATACACGTTCACAGGGTACCCCATTCCAGGCGAGACGACAGTCTACGACGACTCTAAGAGGATCGACATCGAGGGTACCCCTCTCAATGCTGGCACCGGGTTCATCCTCAAGACTCTTGTGCTCTCCGTCGATCCGTATCTCAGAGGCCGGATGTACGAGCCGGAAATCATCAAGTCGTACGCGGTACGTCGTACTTGAGACTGCCCTCAGACCGCCTGACTTCATTCTATCTGTCATAATTAGGCGCCTTTCACTCTCGGCGAAGCGTAAGCCAATCCATGTTTCCTTCTTATCTGAGGTCGGCATTGGTAACGATGACTGACATATATGAATGCAGATTGGTCAGCCATGGCGTGGGCGTCGTCGTCCGGTCCGCGAACCCCAAAGT